>JABFTP020000030.1:0-123041 GCA_013387265.2 Cryptolaemus montrouzieri
GCTTCTATCATCTCTAAATTTTGTCCCGCTAGTATCTTCGCTACCACCCCATTCCACGTTTCCTCAGTCGTCCCTTTTTTCTTCGTCTTCGTTCGTAAATCCCAAATAGATTTTACCTGTCTTGAACTATCCATTCTGCATAAATGTCCAAGCTAGTTTCGGCCAATTATCTTCACAATACTGTCTACTTCTAGCTGTTGTCTTCTATCTTGATTTGTTAGTCTATCTCTCTTTTTTACTCCAACCACACCTCTCAGATACTTCATCTCCATCGAAACTATTTTGCTTTTCACCCTTCTACTTAATGTCCAAGATTCAGGGCCAAAATAATCGGGGCGTATATTGACTTATAAACTTTCAATTTCGATTTTCTCCCGATCCTTCTTTTTATAAGAAAACTTTTGCTGAATGTTCCATAAACTTTCGCAGTACTCTGAATCCTTTCTCTGATTTCCAAATCCTATTTACACTTTTCCTGCACTATATACCCTAATATTTGAAACTTTCTACTCTCTATGATTTTGTTGTTGAGTGTCACCTTTGGATTATTTCTGTTATTTGATATAACTATAATTTTCGTTTTTCCTTCGTTGATTTTTAAGGATCATCTCGTAAGGCAGTTATTCCAAACATCCATATTGTACTGGAGGTCATTTTCATTTCTGGCAAAAATCGCCAAATCATCAACAAAAGCGCACTCAGTGATTTCAGCTGGATAAAAATTTTTGAGACCCAAGTGGAGTTTTCTGACTTTAGTTGTCGCCTTTCTGATAAATTCATCCATGACCACTATAAACAGAAGGGGACTCAATACGTCTCAAGCCTTGTTCGGTGACAAACTCTTAAAATTCTATCTCTCTTACTCATACCACGTTCCTGCATACAGCATATAAGCTTTTTAGTGCCCTCAGAAAATTGTGTCCTATTTGTCTTTGTGCCAATTTCCCAAACTCGATGTCTCAATATCCTATCGAAGGCTTTCTCTAGAACAATAAACGCTATCCACACCTTGAGATCCTGAATAAGTATTTTTCTCGGTGATCTGTTTAAGGCTGAAAATATGATCCTGGATACTCTACCCCTTCTGAAATCTGCTCTGTGAGTCAGCCGTCAGCCAGTTGTTGTTCCACTTTCTGTAACAGTTTCCCTTCTAGCACTCTCTCATAAACTGCCGCAACAACACTCAGTTAAGAAACCCCTTGATAGTTTTCAGTTCACTATATCCCAATTATATATATATATATATATATATATATATATATATATATATATATATATATATATATATATATATATATATATAATTGTTCTTCGTATTCTATTGTTAGCAAACTGTTTGGTTTCATTCCAATTTGTGCCCTTCTTCTATAATTGTAGAATGTCATTCGTCATTCGATGTCTCCTTAAGTTTTCCACTCACCCAGCAGTTCCTGACTTATGTTTGCTATATGCGTTTCACTGGTCCCCCTTCTCATTCTCACCGAATGTTCAACTATATCAACAGATGCCTTTTGATACATTCCAAGAAAGATTCTACTTCCAGTTCATTTCTCATATCTTCCTTTTTCAGTCAGTCTCTTTTTTGTGTCACTCACTTTACTCGCAGGTACTTCATTTTCATAACCTGTAGTTTGCTCTTCTGTGCCAAACTCAGAAGCCTGCTTTCACTACCGCATGCGATAACAGATCTAATTAATGCCTTCTTCAATTGAAATATTTTTGTTCAATTACTCATCTTTCTGTTTCTCATAAATTAGTTTGCTATTGAAGAATGCAGCTTAGAAGCATTTCCTATCCTCTTATATTCTCTCTCGATCAAGATTTATTTCGACTATTGCCATATATACCTGTTTGTGATTCCTTTCCATGACCATCATTTTTCTTTTGTTCCAATCATATCTCATTTTTTCCAACTCTATTGTCCATACTTGCAAATTATCGTGCAGTCTCGTTTTGTTCTTAGGACATACCATCACATAATTTACAAATTCCAATTGATTACAGGCTTTTGTATCATGTATGATGTTTCTCCGTTACTTCATGGATAACATCTATAACAGTAAGAAATAATAATTTACTCAACACTCTACCCTGTCTGAGTTCTCAGTAAAAATGAGTCCAATATGGAATTTCCAGTCCATATTATTTTTATCTCTGTATATAGGCTTCTGATATACTTCTTCAGTTCATAAGTCACTCCTCTTTTTCTTAGACTCTCCCCTACTACTATTTTCAACATTCTGCCAAGAGCTTCCTCCAGATCAAGGAAAGCCATTCATATTTTTTTGTCTTTTAGTCTACACTTCCTTATAACTGGTTGATGGTTAAGATGAAATCCCAATAACTTCTTGCATCCCTGAAAAGAGTGTTTCTCAAGTTGTTTTTCAATTAATCCTCTCAGTTTGGCTTCAAGAATTCTTTTGCAATAAAGTAAATCCCCTAAAATTTGCTCTTTGACTTTTGTCTTCTCTATTCAGTATTGGAATTATAATGTCAATCCTTTAATTGTTATAAGCTGGCACATTTTCCAAAGTGTTGCCATCATAAGTGAGGACAGGACTGAAATCTACCTTAAACACGTTCACAGTTAATAATTCACTCCTCTTTTCCTTAGAATCTCCAAACGCTCCCATAGTGTTCTTTTCAGTTCTTTGTTGAAAGCCTATACCAGATCAGAGAAAACCTATAATAATCATATTATGCCCTTAAGTCTGTTCTTCTCTATTTGCTAGTCAATGGTGAAAATGTAATCTTGAACACTTCTTCCTTTCTGGAAGTGTTTTCCATATTGTTTTCAATTATTTCTCTAATTCAAAGACAAACAGGTTTATATTGATCACAGAAAATTTAATAAGAAGTCAAACTTTCTCACAGATGAGGGAAACCCATAAATATGAGTGAGGAGTGTTTCCTATGTTGTTTTCAATTATATCCCTATTTGGTCTTTAGAATTTTTCTCTAATTCAAAGACAAACAGGTAGTTTATATTGATGACAGAAAAATTTGGGAGAAGATCAAACTTTCTCACATACTGTTGTACATTATAAAGCTTTTGCTACACTTTTTCCGTTTATAAATAATTCCTTTTTCCTGAGACTCATACTACTCTTCTCAGTGTATTGTCAAAAGCCTTCTTCAGATGAGGGAAAACCATAAATATTGTTTCGGCTCTATAATTGGGAGTAATCTTGTTGAGTTTGTATCAATAAATAAATTTTCAGTCATATATCCAGTCTTTTGTTCTTTAAACGGTGGTTAATCGTGAAAATAAGATCCTGAATACACTTCTTCCTAATATGAAGTATGTGTTTTTTCTTAAGATATTTTACATATAATTCTCTTACTATACTTCGAAGAAGTCTTTCGAAGAGTTTGCCATTAATGTAAGTCCTTCAGAATTTTCTCAGTTCCTGCATCCTTCTTTTACAGAAATGGTTTTCAAATGTCAAACATTATGAGCTGTTGAACTTTCTCAAGACCTTCTGAATATTGCAGTCAGATCTTTTCTTCCCTTATGTACCATGCATTGTCTCACGATAGGTCTTGTTATTATATACCCTGGTGAAACACCAATTTTAAGTTCTTTGATCATTTAATTCTTTTGGATGGATATATATATATATATATATATATATATATATATATATATATATATATATATATATATATATATATATATATTAATAAATATTTGTAACATTGGAAGTATCTAGACTTTGTACATATAAAACTCAAATATCTCTTCATATTTGAATTTTATATTATATAATCTCACTAATCTTCAATTCATTATATGATATAAAATGAAAATTTATGAGCAAACTGGACTAAAATAACATATAACGTGAGTATCTTTAAGGAAAATGATCAACTATACACAGCATTTTTCAAGAAGTAATTGCATTTTCCACAAAATATATGATTTTCTCGAACCGAAAGTTCCTGTTGTGATGAAGGTTCACAATTTGCTTCTCCTGATTTTATCGAGTTTCCCACAAACACCAATAAAAAAAACTTTACATTCTAAATGTATAGACTACCTGTTATTCAGTGAACAGCTTTGACTAAATTTCTTAAATTACAAAAGAATGTGTTATGCACAGAAGTAGCACAAAACATGTACCTTATGTGTTATGTAATATTGGAATGTCCTGAAAAGCTCAAGTTTTCATGCCAACTATATGAAGAATTGTTCAACAAATAAATTTTGAAGTTAAGAATTACAGGTAATTTACTTGATCTCTTTCCTTCAGAGTTAGAGATCTGACTCTATTGTAACTATTATTAATCAGACTGGTTTACTTATACGAAAATATCTACGAAGATTATTATCAGAGAACAGAGATGTATTACATTCATATTTACTTGAAAGTTTCTTGTTATTGCTTATTATTGTTTATATTATTATTCATTGAATTTTCCAACCTGTTTACAGTGAAGCCAATTCATTATTTTTAATATCAAGTGGATTGTAATCTAAAAGTAAATATTTCATTGAAAATAAACTACTTATATGCACACGAAGTAAAATACTCACTTTCAAAGAGTCACTTCCATACATTTCAAATTGAATAACTTTCCATATGTGATGGACATACTCATTTTACACAATTATATAAATTACCTATAGTACAACTACCTATTACAAAAATTGTCAAATTCCATAGCATTCTCCAAGTAGTAGTTGAATTTTTTCAAAATATGAGTGGCATAAGTAGCAGCATGTTTCCTGTGACTTTCACAAATCTTGCATTGAAAGTTGTAGTTGTACAAAATGAAACTTCATATGCTACTTCTACATTTTTGAACACCATTTTTCCCACTATCAGACACCTATAACAGAGAAACTTTCAACTTCAAATCAATGAGGAATTCTGTCATTCATTCAACATCCTTGATAAAATTTCCTGAGATACAGTAACTATGAGTTATGAGTGGAAGGAACTGACAATAATTACCTTTTGTGCAAATTTGTGATCTTATTTTCTTTGGTTCAAACTTGAACATAGTCAAACACATTGAATCTCATTAACTTTTACATTGGAATAATTGTAGAATAGAAACTTACTTCCACTTGAATAAACTGAAACGAAAATTCAATTTGAAATGGCTCGGTCATATTGACATCCGCCTTGAAATATTTAAATACACATATAGCCTTAAGTGGATAGCTTTCAATATTTATATGATTCATACTCTGAATGACCTAACGAAAACTTTATTGAATTCCTTTCAGAAAGAATATTATTATATAAAAGAGCTCAATACCTATTAATAGCAACTCGAAGGATATCTCCCATCATTTTGTAAGATCCTCCAATTGATTCGTTAAAAATCCTAGTAATTCCAGGACATCTTTCTATGCATAGAGGTTAAAATAACCATGAAAGAAAAATGAAATATATGAATTCTGAGTACATTTCTTGAGCATGCCTAACAAAATATACATTAAATTACATGAATAAACCTCAAATTACATTCACTTACCTTTCAAACATTATTGTAAGTCTCCTTAATTCCTTTAACATTTCGTTTGAATCATATTGTTTAGGTTAGAATAACCACAGAATGTTAAATTTATGAATTTTGAAAGTCTATCGTTTCTTTCTCAAACAAATTATACATTAACATGGATAAAATAAACATCAAACTACGATCACTTACCTCTGAAAATTTATTTCAAGTTTCGTCAAACTTTTCATACAAATAAAATTCGGAATCACTCGTTTTGACAGACCAAATATAAGACTAATTGAAATGAGGTTAGATTCGAATGTATTTCAGAAGAGAGAGAGCACTATATTCTAGATGTTGTTAATACCGAAATTATGTTGGTGAAAATCAAAGTTACTAACTATTTCCATCTCACTATTTTCGTTCAGAAGAGAGAGAGAGCATTACATTTTACACGTTGGTAACGCTCACTTCCGACATTGAATAGCGATATAAGGGGCAGAAGGAGCGGTGATGGCTCCACCCCCGTGTTTCCATTCTATTCTTCGAAAATATAGGTCTCAAAAACCGTCCCAAATTCGAAAATTAAGTCGTGAAAGGACGTTTCTTCGTCGGGGACCCGATCTCGAGATATGTAGGAATCGTTCGAAGGTCGAATCCTTTCTCCCGGTGACCCCGTTTAAGTAGGTTGGTTAAAACAAAAACCCGTATTTTGACAGCTCGAGGTTTGTTTATTACGCGAAGTTTTGGCCGTCGGAGATTTTCGGAATATGGAAAGTGAAGCGAAAATTTGCGGAAGTCGGCTGATACCCCTCCGTTCGATGGAAGATTTTTCCGTTTTCCCGTGGTTTTATGAGAATCTAACTATGGCGGCGCGAAATGCGAAACTCGAGGCTTTTTCGTCGTCCGGGTTTCGTAGCGATCGAAGGCGATATAAATATTTCGTATAGCTGCAAAAGGCCATAGAAATTATCCCCTCCTTCCCGGAGATTTCGGAGACATATTTTATTTTTGCTTTTTCGGAACCTTTTGCCGGAATTTTCAGCCGATCGACCTCTTCGATCGCCCTCCGAAAGATCCGAGTTATCGATTCCGAAGAAATCTCGCCGTTTCGACGTTCCGTTCGCCCAGGGCGACGTTTCGGCGAAATTTTTCGAGAAATCGTCGCGCCTCCGTCGTTCGAGCTAGGGACTCCGAATTTTGCTCTAATCTTCCTCGGACGTTCCCCTAACGGAAAAAAATTATTTGCGGGGGCCTACGGACCCCGCTCGTCCGCGCCGACCCTTTCTTCCCGCCCGGTTCAAACTCCAACCGTCCCCTCCACTTTCCACGAAATAAGGCTTACTGCTTTAGTAATATAGACTAGTGAGCTCATTAAGATCGCCTTCTATATCTAAACAGCTAATATACTAAACGCCTAATATACAAAAACGCCTAATATACAAAAACGCCTAATAGACGAAACGCCTAATATACCAAAACGCCTAATATACTAAAAACGCCTAATATACAAAAACGTCTAATATACAGAAACTCCTAATATACAAAACGCCTAGTAAACTAAACGTATATATATATATATATATATATATATATATATATATATATATATATATATATATATATATATATATATATATATATATATATATATATATATATATATATATATATATATATATATATATATATATATATATATATATATATATATATATATATATATATATATATATATATATATATATATATATATATATATATATATATATATATATATATATATATATATATATATATATATATATATATATATATATATATATATATATATATATATATATATATATATATATATATATATATATATATATATGCTTTTGCTGAATGTTCCATAAACTTTCGCACCATTCTGAATCCTTTCTCATAGACCCTATATATTTGAAACTTTCTACTCTCTCTATGATTTTGTTGTAGAGTGTCACCTTCGGATTAATTCTGTTATTCGATATAACTATAATTTTCGTTTTTCCTTCGTTCATTTTAGGATCTTCTCGTAAGGCAGTTATTTCAAACATCCATATTGTACTGGAGGTCATTTTCATTTCTGGCAAAAATCGCCAAATCATCAGCAAAAGCCCACTCAGTGATTTCAACTGGATAAAGATTTTGAAACCCAAAAGGAGTTTTCTGACTTTGGTTCTCGCCTCTTTGTTAATTTCATTCATGACCACCATAAACAGAAGGGGACTCAATACGCTACCCTATCTCAAGCCTTGTTCGGTGACAAACTCTTCAGATCCTATCCCTCTTACTCTTACCACGTTCCTGCATACAGCATATAAGCTTTTTAGTGCCCTTAAAAGATTGTGTCCTATTTGTCTTTGTGCAAAAATTTTCCAAACTCGATGTCTCAATATATATATATATATATATATATATATATATATATATATATATATATATATATATATATATATATATATATATATATATATATATATATATATATATATATATATATATATATATAAATATATATATATATAATGGTTCTTCGTATTTTTAGCAAACTGTTTAGCTTCATTTCAATTTGTGCCTTTCTTCTATAATTGTAGAATGTCATTCGTCATTCGATGTCTTGTTAAGTTTTCCACTCACCCATCAGTTCCTGACTTATGTTTGCTATATGCGTTCTACTGGTCCCCCTTCTCATTCTCACCAAATGTTCAACCATATCATTCCAAGAAAGATTATACTTCCAGTTCATTTCTCATATGTTCCTTTTTCAGTCAGTCCTTTTTTTGTGTCACTCACTTTACTCTTTGCTGGTACTTCATTTCGATCACCTGTAGTTTGCTCTTCTGTGCCAAACTCAGAATCCAGCTTTCACTACCGCATGCGATAACAGATCTAATTAATACGTTCTTCAATTAAAATATTTTTGTTCTATTACTCATTTTCCTGTTTCTCATAAATTAGTTTTCAATTGAAAAATGCAGCTTATAATCATTTCCTGTCCTCTTATATTCTCTCTTGATCCAGTTTTGTTTCAACTATTGCAGTATATACCGGTTTTTTTTTCCATTTTTTTCCAACTCCATTGTCCATACTTGCAAATTATCGTGCAGTCTCGTTTTGTTCTTAGAACATACCATCACATAATTTCCAAATTCCAATTGATTCCAGGCTTTTGTATCATGTGTGATGTTTCTCCATTACTTTGTGGATAACATCTATAACAATAAGAAATAATAATTTACTCAACACTCCACCCTGCCTGAGTTCTTATAAAAAATGAGTCCAATATCGAATTTCCAGTCGTTATATGATTTTTGTCTGCTGTATATAGGCTTCTGATATACTTCTTCAGTTCATAAGTCACTCCCCTTTTTCTTAGACTTTCCCCTACTACTATTTCCAACATTCTGACGAAAGCTTCCTCCAGATCAAGGAAAGCCATTCATATTTTTTTGTCTTTCAGTCTACACTTCGTTATATCTGGTTTATGGTTAAGATGCAATCTCAAAAACTTCTTGCGTCCCTGAAAAGTGTGTTTCTTAAGTTCTTTTTCAATTAATCCTCTCAGTTTGGTTCCAAGAATTCATTTGCAATAAAGTATATCTGCTAAAATTTGCTCTTTTACTGTTGTTTCCTCTATTCAGTATTGGAATTATAATGTCAATCCTTTAATTGTTATGAGCTGGCACATTTTCCAAAGTGTTGTCATCATAAATGAGGACAGGACTGAAATCTACCTTGAACATGTTCCGGTTAATAAATCACTGCTATTTTCCTTAGACTCTCCCAATTCTCCCATAGTGTTCTTCTCAGTTCTCTGTTGAAAGCCTTCCCAGATCAAGGAAAACCTATAATAATTATATTATGCCCTTAAGTCTGTTCTTCTCTATTTGTTAGTCAATGGTGAAAATGTAATCCTGAACACTTCTTCCTTTCTTGAAGTGTTTTCCATGTTGTTTTTAATTATTTCTCTAATTCAAAGACAAACAGGTAGTTTATATTGATGACAGAAAAATTTGGGAAGAAGTCAGACTTTCTCACATACTCTTGTACATTATAAAGCTTTCGCTTCTCTTTCTCCGTTCCTTTTTTCCTGAGACTCTCATACTACTTTTCTCAGTGTTCTGTCAAAAGCCTTCTCCAGATGAGGGAAATCCATAAATTTTTTCAGTCATATATATATATATATATATATATATATATATATATATATATATATATATATATATATATATATATATATATATATATATATATGTTGTTTTAATTATTTCTCTAATTCAAAGACAAACAGGTAGTTTATATTGATGACAGAAAAATTTAGGAAGAAGTCAGACTTTCTCACATACTCTTGTACATTATAAAGCTTTCGCTTCTCTTTCTCCGTTCCTTTTTCCTGAGACTCTCATACTACTTTTCTCAGTGTTCTGTCAAAAGCCTTCTCCAGATGAGGAAATCCATAAATTTTTCAGTCATATATATATATATATATATATATATATATATATATATATATATATATATATATATATATATATATATATATATATATTCAGTTGTTCTTCATAACGTGGTTAAACGTGAAAATACGATCCTGAATACACTTTTGCCTCATATCAAGTGTGTGTTTCTCAAGTTATTTTACATATTATTCTCTCACTTTTCTTCGAAGAAGTCTTTCGAAGAGTTTGGCAATAATGTAAGTCCTTCAGAGTTTTCTCAGTTCCCGCAGCCCTTCTTTACAGTATTGTTTGTAAAATGTCAATCATTATGAGCTGAGAAACTTTCTCAAGCCCTTCTGAATATTGCAAATTGCAGTCAGATCTCCTCTTCCCTTATGTACCATGCATTGTCTTATAATAGGTCTTGTTATTATATCTCCTGGTGAAACATCAATTTTAAGTTCTTTGATCTTTCACTTCTTTGTGGATATATATATATATATATATATATATATATATATATATATATATATATATATATATATATATATATATATATATATATATATATATATATATATATATATATATATATATATATATATATATATATATATATATGTTCCTGATTTTAACAAGTTTTCCACCAATACCAATAAAAAGAAACTTTATATTCTAAATATATAGAGACTAAACCACAATATTTTCAGTCATATATTCAGTCTGTTCTTCTAAGGTGGTTGATCGTGAAAATAAGATCCTGAATACACTTCTTCCTCATATGAAATGTGTGTTTCTTAAGTTATTTTACATAGAATTCTCTCAATTTTCTTCGAAGAAGTCATTCAAAGAGTTTGGCATTAATGTAAGTCCTTCAGAATTTTCTCAGTTCCTGCAGTCTTCTTTCGCAATATTGTTTTTCAAATGTCAATCCTTCAATAGTTTTGAGCTGTTAAACTTTCTCAAGCCCTTCTGAATGTTGCAGTCAGACCTCTTCTTCCCTTATGTACCATGCATTGTCCTATGATAGGTCTTGTCATTATATATCCTGGTGAAATACCAATTTTAAGTTTTTTGATCTTCTACCTCTTTGTGGATATATATATTTATGAGCAAACTGGACTAAACCATCATATAACGTGAGTATATACGAAAATCAACAACTATACACAGCATTTTTCAAGAAGTATTCGCATTTTCCACAAAACAGTGATTTTCTCAAACTGAAAGTTCCTGTTGTAATGAAGCTTCTTAATTTGCTTCTCCTGATTTCATCGAGTTTCCCACAAACACCAATAAAAAAGAAACTTTACTTTCTGAATGTATAGACTACCTGTAAGAATATGTTATACACAGAAGTAGCTCAAAACATGTACCTTATGTGTTATGTAGATATTGGAATATCCTGAAAAGCTCAAGTTTTCATGCCAACTGTATGAAGAATTGTTCAACAAATAAATTTTGAAGTTAAGAATTGCAGGTAATATCCATTATTATCAAAGAACAGAGATATATTACATTTATATTTACTTGAAACTTTCAGTTATGGCTCAATAATATCTCAAGTAATTTACTTGATCTCTTTCCTTCAGAGTTACAGATCAGACTCTATTGTAACTATTGTTAATCAGACTGGTTTACTTACAGAAAATTTCTACGAAGATTATTATCAAAGAACAGAGAAGTAACATTTATATTTACTTGAAACTTTCTTGTTATTGCTCAATAATATCTTTGCTCATTTTTCATTTGATTTTCCAACCTGTCTACAGTGGATCCAATTAATTCTTTCTTGTTATCAAGTGGATTGAAATCTAACAATAAATATTTCATTAAAAAGAAACTACTTATATGCACACAAAGTAAAACTCACTTTCAAAGAGTCACTTTCAAACATTTCAACTTGAATAACTTCACTTCAAATACATTGAATTTCATTTACATTTTCATTAGGATAATTGAATATCAAAAATATACTTCATCGTTTATAAACTGAAACAAAAATTCGATAGAGATGAATACAAAATTCAGTTTTGAATACCTTATTTATTATTGTTTTCTTTCATTGGAATACATAGGTTAGAACACCAAATTAGAATATGAAATATGTGGATTCTTCATTATGCTGAAAAAAATATACATTATGATGCATTAAATGTTCGATAAATTACGTTCACTTACCTTGGAATGATTATTTGACGTTTTGTTAATTTAACGTAAACAATAACAATTCTTCTTCTTCCCTTCTTGTTATGGGCCTTGCTACGATGAAACCGATGTACAACGATTCAAAGACCGCCGTACACGACGATGTCCGTCGAACGGGACGGATATTCGATCGTTTAGTGAGAGAATAGAGGGGATATAAGTGTTCGTTTATATCCCGTTTACTCTTTTCACCTATGTTTCCGGGTACGGTCCTCTTTAAAACTTCTTCTTCTTTGCCTTGTCAGATTGAGAAACGGCGGTTTAAGGAGAGTAACGGAGGGTGATTGGCTCCGCCCCCGTGTTTCCGTTCTATTCTTCGAAAATGTAGGTCTCAAAAACCGTCCCAAATTCGAAAATTAAGTCGTTTTCTCGCCAGGGACCCGATCTCGAGATATGTAGGAATCGTTCGAAGGTCGAATCCTTTCTCCCGGTGACTTCGTTTAAGTAGGATGTTTAAAACAAAAACCCGTATTTTTACAGCTCGAGGTTTATTTATTCCGCGAATTTCTGGCCGGCGGAGATTTTCGCAATATGGAAAGTAGAGCGAAAATTTGCGAAAGTCGGCCGATAGCCCTCCGTTCGATGGAAGATTTTTCCGTTTTCCCGTGGTTTTATGAGAATCTAACTATGGCTGCGCGAAATGCGAAACTCGAGGCTTTTTCGTCGTCGGGGTTTCGTAGCGATCGAAGGCGATATAAATATTTCGTATAGCTGCAAAAGTCCATAGAAATTATCCCCTCCATCCCGGAGATTTCGGAGACGTATTTTATTTTCGCTTTTTCGGATCTTTTTGCCGGAATTTTCGCCCGATCGACCTCTCCGATCGCCCTCCGAAAGATCCGGGTTATCGATTCCGAAGAAATCTCGCCGTTTCGACGTTCCGTTCTTCCGGGGCGACGTTTCGGCGAAATTTTTCGAAAAATCGTCGCGCCTCCGTCGTTCGAGCTAGGTTAGACTCCGAATTTCGCTCGGATCTTCCTCGGACGTTTCTCTACCGGAAGAAAATTATTCGCGAGGGCCTACGGTCTCCGCTCGTCCGCGCCGACCCTCTCTTCCCGCCGGGTTCAAACTCCAACCGTCCCCTCCACTTTCCTCGAAATAAGGCTTACTTATTTAGTAATATAGACTAGTGAGCTCATTAAGATCGCATCATATACAAAAAATAGGTAAAAAACTTTTAAGTTTAACGGTTTTATGTTAAACATACATTGCACTGTTTAAGATAAATGTACTAAAAATCAAAAAATAATAAAATAGATACAGTCGGGAATTATAAACATATGCATAGACTAGACTAAAATAAAACCGTGGGGCACGTCACTTGTCTACAATCGTTGATTAAAATGTTTGTTTTGTAATGTTACACTATAATTATTAGGCAGTTGTGCAACCGACAACGATGGACGTGTGATAAGTAGGGCTAGAATGTGGAAACAAGCTAGCAAGCTCAATTATAAGTGAGTTTTAGGGTTTCATAGTGGTGAGCGAGTAGTACTTTTGTCATATGTTTTGTCGATTAAAGACAAACAACAAGCAGTGAAACGATTCCTCGCCAGCCAGCAGTGTGAATGTCCAACGATAAACTAGTTAAAACATCTCTTTTATTTACATGGAGTGTATAACTATTAGAATTTCCATGAGCAAGAAAACAGTAAATAATTTCCTCACCGTCTGCGGGCCAACTGCCTAACGACGAATTAAACGATTCTTCTATCGCACATTAAGTCGATAATTTGTAGACAATTGACGTGCCCCACGGTTTCATTTTAGTCTAGTCTATGCATATGTTTATAATTCCCACGACTGTATCTATTTTATTATTTTTTGGTTTTTAGTACATTTATCTTAAACAGCGCAATGTATGTTTAACATAAAACCGTTTAACTTAAAAAGTTTTTTAACTATTTTTATTTTCTAGTTTTAGTTTTATTTCGCATTCTTTTCAATTCATTCAGTGCTTCATTCATATTTTTTTTACCATTTTGTTCCCACGAGTAATGGACATTTGAACGGTAGACCCCCCCCAGAGGTCAAATAAAGGGGCAAGGCTATGTACAACAAGATGCGCCTGAGTCTTGAGGGGAAAACGCTAACGACATATCATTTTTATCCACCCTAATGCCATACAGTTCTCGGTGCGTTTTAACCTTTCACCTTAACTTGGGTGGTGTACCGCTAACGACGTATCATTTTTAGCCACCCTAACGCCACACAGTCCTCAACACGATACAAAATCTTGACTTGGGTGGTGAATTCAGGCTGGATACATTGTACTCTACTGGTTGAGCACTTTCATTTGATACCCATATTGATAGGATTGATAAAACCTACGTTATCCGCCATTTTATAGCGGCCTCCATCTTGGATTTCAATTTTTATAGTATATTGTATTCTGATTGTTGAGCCCTTTCATTTGATACCCATATTGATGGGATTGATAAAAGCTATGTTATCCGCCATTTTGTAGCGGCCGCCATCTTGGATTTCAATTTTTATAGTATATTGTATTCTGCTTGTTGAGCCTTTTATTTGATACCCATATTGATGGGATTAATAAAACATAAATTATCCGCCATTTTGTAGCGGCGGCCATCTTGTATTTAATGATAATGAATAAATATAATTGTATTGTCACCAAAATCCAAAGTGTATACAAAATTTCAGATTAATCGGTTGACAGGAAGAGGGTGAAATTTGAATTACTAAATTTGACCCAAGAATAAATAAAACAAACGGGGTGGGCTAAATAAAACCGTTTAAAAATGCCTAATAGACTGAACGCCTAATATACAAAAACTCCTAATATACAAAAACGTCTAATATACAGAAACTCCTAATATACAAAAACGCCTAGTAAACTAAACGCCTAAATTACTAAAACCAAATATACTGAACGCCTTTTCATATTCAACTTCATCTATACGGAAATATATATACTTTTGTTGAATGTTCCATAAACTTTGCACCATTCTGAATCCTTTCTCCGATATCCAAATCTTGTTTACCCTTTTCCTCCACTATAGACCCCAAAGTGTCACCTTCGGATTATTTCTTTATTCGATATAACTATAATTTTCGTTTTTCCTTCGTTCATTTTTAGGGATCTTCTCGTAAGGCAGTTAGTCCAAACATCCATATTGTACTGGAGGTCATTTTCATTCCTGGCAAAAATCGCCAAATCATCAGCAAAAGCGCACTCAGTGATTTCAACTGGATAAAGATTTTTGAAACCCAAAAGTAGTTTTCTGACTTTGGTTCTCGCCTCTTTGTCAATTTCATCCATGATCAATATAAACAGAAGGGGACTCAATACGCTACCCTATCTCAAACCTTGTTCGGTGACAAACTCTTCAGATCCTATCCCTCTTACTCTTACCACGTTCCTGCATACAGCATATAAGCTTTTTAGTGCCCTTAGAAGATTGTGTCCTATTTGTCTTTGTGCAAAAATTTTTCAAACTCGATGTCTCAATATATATATATATATATATATATATATATATATATATAAATATATATATAATGGTTCTTCGTATTTTTAGCAAACTGTTTAGCTTCATTTCAATTTGTACCTTTCTTCTATAATTGTAGAATGTCATTCGTCATTCGATGTCTTGTTAAGTTTTCCACTCACCCAGCAGTTCCTGACTTATGTTTGCTATATGCGTTTTACTGGTCCCCCTTCTCATTCTCACTAAATGTTCAACCATATCATCCCAAGAAAGATTATACTTCCAGTTCATTTCCTATATCTTCCTTCTTCAGTCAGTCCCTTTTTTGTGTCACACACTTTACTCTTTGAAGGTACTTCATTTTGATAACCCGTAGTTTGCTCTTCTGTGCCAAACTCAGAAGCCAGCTTTCACTACCGCATGCGATAACAGATCTAATTAATGCCTTCTTCAATTAAAATATTTTTGTTCGGCATTAATGTAAGTCCTTCAGAATTTTCTCAGTTCCTGCAGTCTTCTTTTGCTATATTGTTTTTTAAATGTCAATCCTTCAATAGTTTTGAGCTGTTAAACTTTCTCAAGCCCTTCTGAATGTTACAGTCAGATCTCTTCTTCCCTTATGTACCATGCATTGTCTTATGATAGGTCTTGTCATTATATATCTTGGTGAAATACCAATTTTAAGTTTTTGATCTTCTACCTCTTTGTGATATATATATATATATATATATATATATATATATATATATATATATATATATATATATATATATATATATATATATATATATATAGATATACATACATGTACATACAAAACTTGAATATCTTCCCATATTTGAATTTTATATTATATAATTTTACTTATCTTCAATTCATTATATAATAAAATGAAAATTTATGAGCAAACTGGACTAAACCATCATATAACGTGAGTATATACGAAAATCAACAACTATACACAGCATTTTTCAAGAAGTATTCGCATTTTCCACAAAATATGTGATTTTCTCGAACTGAAAGTTCATATTGTAATGGAGCTTCTTAATTTGCTTCTCCTGATTTTAACAGAGATGTATTACATTTATATTTACTTGAAACTTTCTTGTTATTGCTCAATAATATCTTTGCTCATTTTTCATTTAATTTTCCAACCTCTTCACAGTGGATCCAATTAATTTTTTCTTGTTATCAAGTGGATTGAAATCTAACAATAAATATTTCATTAAAAAGAAACTACTTATATGCACACAAAGTAAAACTCACTTTCAAGAAGTCACTTTCAAACATTTCAACTTGAATAACTTTACTTCAAATACATTGAATTCCATTTACATTTTCATTAGGATAATTGAATATCAAAATATACTTCATCGTTTATAAACTGAAACAAAAATTCAATAGAGATGAATACAAAATTCAGTTTAAAATACCTTATTTATTATTGTTTTCTCTCATCGAAATACATAGGTTAGAACACCGAATGTAACTATGAAATATGTGGATTCTTCATTATGCTGAAAAAAAATATATATTACGATGCATTAAATGTTCCTTAAATTACGTTCACTTACCTAGGAATGATTATTTGAGGTTTTGTTAATTAAACGTAAACAATATGAATAATTCTTCTTCTTCTCTTCTTGTTATTGACCTTGGTACGATGAAACCGATGTTCAACGATTCAAAGACCGCCGTACACGACGATGTCCGTCGTACGGGACGGATATTCGATCGTTTAGTGAGAGAATAGACGGGATATAAGTGTTCGTTTATATCCCGTCTACTCCTTTCACCTATGTTTCCGGGTACGGTCCTCTTTAAAACTTCTTCTTCTTTGCCTTGTCAGATTGAGAAACGGCGGTTTAAGGAGAGTAAGGGAGGGTGATTGGCTCCGCCCCCGTGTTTCCGTTCTATTCTTCGAAAATGTAGGTCTCAAAAACCGTACCAAATTCGAAAATTTAAGTCGTGAAATGACGTTTTGTCTTCGGGGACCCGATCTCGAGATATGTAGAAATCGTTCGAAAGTCGAATCCTTTCTCCCGGTGACCCCGTTTAAGTAGGATGGTTAAAACAAAAACCCGTATTTTGACAGCTCGACGTTTGTTTATTTCCCGAATTTCTGGCCGTCGGAGATTTTCGGAATATGGAAAGTAGAGCGAAAATTTGCGAAACTCGGCCGCTAGCCCTCCGTTCGATGGAAGATTTTTCCGTTTTCCCGTGGTTTTATGAGAATCTAACTATGGCGGCGCGAAATGCGAAACTCGAGGCTTTTACGTCGTTCCGGTTTCGTAGCGATCGAAGGCGATATAAATATTTCGTATAGCTGCAAGAGTCCATAGAAATTATCCCCTCCAACCTGGAGATTTCGGAGACGTATTTTATTTTCGATTTTTCGGAACTTTTTGCCGGAGTTTTCGCCCGATCGACCTCTCCGATCGCCCTCCGAAAGATCCGAGTTATCGATTCCGAAGAAATCTCGCCGTTTCGACGTTCCGTTCGCCCGGGGCGACGTTTCGGCGAAATTTTTCGAAAAATCGTCGCGCCTCCGTCGTTCGAGCTAGGGACTCCGAATTTCGCTCGGATCTTCCTCAGACGTTTCTCTACCGGAAAAAAATTATTCGCGGGGGCCTACGGACCCCGCTCGTCCGCGCCGACACTCTCTTCCCGCCGGTTCAAACTCCAACCGTCCCCTCCACTTTCCTCGAAATAAGGCTTACTGCTTTAGTAATATAGACTAGCAGGCGGGCAGATCTACCTCGTATATCAAACGCCTAGCCGGGCAGATCTACCTTGTAAATCAAATGCCTAGCCGGGCAGATCTACCTTGTATATCAAACGCCTAGACGGGCAGATCTATCTTGCACCCAAAACGCCTAGGCGGGCAGATTTACCTTGTATATCAAACGCCTAGGCGGGCAGATCTACCTTGTATATTGAACGCTTAGGCGGACAGATCTATTTTGCACCCAAAACGCCTAGACGGGCAGATCTACCTTGCAATTTAAACGCCTAGGCAGGCAGATGTACCTCTTATCCCCAAACGCCTACGCGCCCCGAAATACCTCGCGCATAAACTCCCTGAACTATCTCACGCTTTCAAACGTCCAGAACTATCTTGCGTCCGAACATCCACACGACGCAAACCACCTTGCACCCAGAACTACCTTGTCATAAACACTCAAGCGCCCCACACTGTCTTGCGCCTAAAACTCGGACCCTTCGAACCACCCTGCGCCTCGATCAGTCAGACCCTCTGAACGTCCAGACGCCTTGAACACCTAGTGCCCAAAACCAACCTTGCGCTTCGAACAACTGGGCACTCCGACTCTCCCGGCGTCAGAGTTCCTAGAATCCTCTAACGCCTAAGCTCCTTGAACGTTCCGTCATCCGTCGTCTTGAATTACCTAGCAACTGAAAATGCTATCGTCAATTTGGCGCCTAAAATACTCAGGCGTCCTAAAAATATAGGCACGGTGGGCGCCTAGACGAACGAAAAGTTCATTTGGCACTCAAAGTAATATAAATAATATATATATATATATATATATATATATATATATATATATATATATATATATATATATATATATATATATATATATATATATATATATATATATATATATATATATATATATATATATATACCTTTCAATTTATATCTTGTATGTAATATAACATATGGCTCATAATGAATGATATAACATTTTTCTTGGACTTTATTTGGTAAGCTTTGATTCGTCTTCAGTCATTATTAAGTCAATATAAAATAATAATAGTTATATGTGTGTGTGTTTGTGTGTAGATGTGTTCCAATGCATAAATTTATGTAATTCCAATATGTTCAATTTCACAAAATAACTTATAAATTCTGCCCAAATACACTCAGAGTATAGTGTGTGTGTGATGGGTGCCTTTATGGATTTTAATTTTATATATTACGCGAATGCTTTCTTCAAATGGCTTTGGAATTATACCCGTCTAAAATGTTTTGTGTTTCTTGGCACAATTTCAAAAACTTTTGCACGAACATATTTGTGAACTCAATCGTGTAAAATGTCTTTAATAAGAAATATTGAGATTTTTTTGTTATCTCTTTAAATAATTCGAAACGAAAACTTTAAAATAGAATAGACCGACGCAACAGATTATCATCTTTACAGTTTGTGGGCTATGAATGCATAGACAATAAGTTACTTATGCTGTACTATCTCTGTAATGGATGTAACTCGATCGGTAATTTCCGGATGAGATGTACCTCAACTTGTATCGAGGATAGATGTCTCTTTAATAACTGATCATTGATCGAATAGTATAAATATAAAGCAATGAAATGAATCAGGGGAGTTGGGAATAACAATTTCATGTATTTCCCTCCTCCACGTAACTTTACTCCAACTAAGTGAATGTCGAAAATCACGTTCGAAACTTCGAAAACGACCCGATAAGTTGTGGCAAAACGTCATATTAACTGGTTGATGAAATCAAACCATTTCAAGAATTTGGTGTGATCTGGAAATGATTTGGAAGCCTGCCGAATTGTTTTTGGCTACTAAGGTCGTGTTAAAGACAGAGTTACCGTTTCGATGTAAGCATAATTGAATTTAAAATTCACAAATTCCGACACAGTCTGGTTAGATTGCTCGAAAGCTGAGCCCATTCCGTATTCCTTGATAGAGTCGGTAAAAGTTACCAAGAGCCAAGTAAAAGAAGAAGATCAAATTGACGACTGTTTATGACATAACCTATATAAAATTGAATTTGTTTTGCTTTGTATTCGCAAACATTAATGAAAGATTCATGATGATAGCAAAGTAAGATGAAGTGATGCATAAAGACATATACAATCGAGAAAGACATCAGAGATAAGTGAAATAAACATACTTAGAAGACAGGTACCATTGATATATTTACTATAAGTAATTTTCATGGACGTAATGACAACCAAGCTCTGTTCAATTTTGAAAGTTAAAGTTGTCAGAACCGAGGGAAAGAATTGTAAGTGTTCAATATGAAGTACAAAAAGAGACACTTGAACATTTGACAAAGGCAAAATTCAAAACTGGGCTTCACATCAAAGTTCTGAACAACCACAATCTTCAAAATCATGGCAAACTGGGATGAAGTGATGCAGGAAAATACCATCGAGAAAGACATCAGAGGTAATCCAAATAAACATAGTTTAATATGGTTTCCATTAATTTTATGTTGCTGCAGGTCGTTTGTTGGACACAAAGAGCACTGAACGCTATTGGATCTGGAATGTTTTTAGACCCTTCTTCCTGGAGCAGTTATGTTGAAACTTAAATGTTTTAAGAAATTTTATAGTGAAGCAAATTTCAAAATGAAACCCAAAAAGTTAATGAGTTCATAGTAATAGAAATTTTAGATACTTTAAGTGAATGATATGCAAATAATGGAAAGTTGTAATGTTTCGAACTGTCTTTTTTAATATATTATCCTTACCGCTTTGTATTGATACCTCGGCCTGATTGTCTCTATATTTATATCATGTTCTGATTGTTTTTGGCTTTTACTCCTATTCTGACTGTTTTGTCATTATATTGATGTATGTTTGCCATTTTGTTCGGATGTAGTCTATACACACAGTGTTTGTCTCAATTCAAGTTAAAATCTATTAATGTCGATTTTTTGAGTGACTTGTCATGAATACTCTTAACTTGTATATTGATGACTAATAATGAATATATTCATTAATTAGATCAAGAATTCAAGAACTATGTGATAATAGATATCTTATTTTGAGAATTGTGAATACATAGACTTTGTTAAAATTTTCTTAATTATTTAGTATACATGATATGGAAGACGAATATGGATAACAAATTCAAGAAATTTTTTCAAAGAAACAACCAACTACATTCTTCACAGAAGCAAGAAAAACTGATGAAAGGTTAAAAAATTTATTTCAAATTGATATTGAAATATACAGAAAAATTTTTTGTGAAAGAATTCACATAATACATCCAAATGCTTGACACAAATTCCAATTGAGAAAATATTCAGTAGAAGTTGATATTGAAATTGATATATGATGTACAGGTATATGCAGAAAAGAAGTACCTCCGAAATTGCCGAATATTTGCTCTTTGTTCTGGAAATCCCAAATTTCATTTTCTGGTCTCGTGCCATAGGTTTCTCAGTTACTAAACTATTAAAGAGCTGCCAAAAATCTGAAAAAAATTAAAATTTTATTTCGAAAGCAGAAGAATTATTCTGAGAAATATTTAACATGATTTTTCTTTCTTATATCAGTTTCGAAGAGATAATTCTTGAATCTGTAATAGATGGATACAATAATTATCTCCCAACATTCAGAGCATTTCAAGTTTCACTATCGGTGTTGTGAAATAGAGTTAAAATCGAGAAATGTTGAATAAGAAACTTAGTCTTAAACATGCACGAAATTCTCACCTCGTGACCATTACGAAACAGTTTCAAGATAAATGAACACATATTTTGATCAATGCTTGTACAATGTGAAAAAAAATAAAGCCAATACTACTACCAACATTTCAAATTCCATTGAGGTACATACTTCAGCGCTTACCCGTTCAGTTTTCATTCTTCGGCAAAATTTTGTCTCATCTTGTAACAATAAACGTTGCATTTTTGTACGATGAAATGTGTTCAACAAATTTTCTTGGTAAATATCAAATCTCTTCTCAGAAATTGTTGCTGTGAAAAATTAAAACCAATGAGTAATGTAAGAGTCATAACGTATCTCAATGAGCAATTATTATCAAGCATATTCTTCTCACTTTCAGAAAAAACAAAACCTTACTAACCTTAATATAAAATAGGCCCATTCCTCCTGCTCGAAAATTAAGTTGTTGAAATTTATTCCACTCATCAAGAAACAGCAGTAAGACTGTTGCATAGATGTTAGTGAGGTTTCGATAAACATAGCTCATATATATCTGCAAAATATTCATAATGTTAGATTAATGGTTTGCTACGATTACTACATGCATTAGAGAGTTGATATGTAATTGTGAGAAAAAAAGAATGTACCAACCTGATATATTGCTGAGTACTATTCAATATTATCGTATTACAATATAAAGGCCAACAGGATACATCTGGTTCTGTTACTATTGCATCTTTTGAATAACCAATTTCATTTATGTAATGTTAGGACTTAAAAGCTGCTTTCTGTTCATTGTTTTTCTTAGACCCGTGCACTCTTCTACCTCCAAAATAGAGCCTGTTACCACAAAATAAAGAAGTTTTTTGACCTTGCACTTGTGAATACTTTAGCCTGAAAAAAACCACATTAGGTATTCGTTAGATTGCCTTCGATAAGCTGTACATTACTGATTTCATTGAGAATATCGAAATGATTCATCTTCGGAGAAAACGACAAATAACGTACCTTCAGATACCAAATTATATTCTCGGTTGGCTTAACCTCTTGAGATATTTAGTTTCGCGTGCATATTGAAACTTGTTCCGTTCTGTATTGCACATTTCTCCGTTCTACTTAGTGGAATGAGCTGAAAATTTTCGTGTTATTATTGACGAAAAAGATCGTGCTGTAAATACTTACTTTTCGAGTAGCTTATTTTTCTAATCACATTGGAAAATACGGATGGTTTATATCCCTGGAATTGGTATCGTAGGTAATAACAATAGGCCTTCACTCGTAGCGAAAATAAATGTACAAATCCATTTTCGAAGTTCATTTTCGTTTCCAAGCGTCCCTTTCGAGAACGTCGGACAATATAGCCGACTGACTGGAATGTAAACAACCTACTTCAACTTTCGTCACGAACGCTGTGTGCATGGAAATAGAAGAAAATACGTATTTTAATCCAGTAAATAGGTAAAAATACGACGTAAATGAAAATTTAGACGAATTAACGCATCGTTTGAAACGTTTTTTTTGTGAGAATATATAAATTTTCGTGCAAAAACGAACCAAATACGTAATTTTTACTTACGTTTCGAAGGAGTTCTCCCCTATTCGTTCCAAATACGACGTTTTTCTCGCGATCGAATCGAAACCTTTTACGTTCTACGTAACCGGATAGGTTTCGAGATGATGTCGATGTACCTTCATTGATGAGATGATTGATAAATAAGATGTTATTCCACGATTCAAACACTAGAATTTGAGTTTGAGAAACGTCAACGTCGACGCTCGGTAATCGTCGTGTTCCCGACGTGTTTCGTTTCCTATTGGTGGAAAAGGATATGAGGACGGCAGGGGTATCGAGCAAATTTGTCGTTTTTCCGGAATTAATTAAAAATACTGGAAAGCCCTTTTCGCGAAAAAGAAAGACGTGAGAATAAAATTTCGTCTTTCTTCTCGGATTTCGTGGTATTTCCCCTTTTTTGCCGATAGTTTTAAACCTCGAACCGAAGCGTTTTCGGCGACGACTTTCGATGGGCGTGTCCGTTTTTTTCGAAAATGTGGAATTATCTTCCGCGTCTGAAAATGGACCTCTTTTCTGAAGCGGATTCCTTGCCGTTTCGAGAAAATCGTGGACCTTTTTCTTTTCGGCGTTTTCGAAAGGTTTTTCGGGGAATTTCGAGATTACCGCCGCACGAATCGTCTTCCAAAAGACGAAATTTACCGAACCGAAGGAATCCGGCACTCGACTCTTTCCCTTTTCGAGATCTGGCGATATCGCGAAAATTTTCGAAAATTCTCCGCCGTTCGGGGTCCCGCGGCCTCCCGATTTCGCACGCGCCTTCGATCGACTACCTAGTTTCGTAAAAAAATTATTCGGCCCGGCCTCCGCCTCCCGATCGAGAGCTATTCGAAAAATCCCCGTCCCGATTCAACCAAATTCCATCCCCTCCATTTTGACGGAAAAGTGCTTTACGCGTTTAGTATATATACACTATATTGAAAGTTGAATACATGATTCAAAATCTTATTTCAGGTGACTAAGTATAAGCAGTGAGGCCATCACTTCAGATTCCTCTTTGGATCTATGCACCAAATACTCACATGTGAGGCTTCAAGAGGCATTCAAGAGATTAAGATTGGTAAATAGAAAGTAAAATGGACTTCTGGAAATGAGATTCCATTGTTTATTGAAGTACCAAGTATTTCTTTACAATCACCAAATTATTGTTCCACATAGTATGGGAATACAACACAAGATACTTATAACCCAATAAATAAGGCTCTGAAAAAGGTTATGGGGTGAATACAGATCTTGCTCATACACAGAAGGAGGCAGAATCTTATGGTGAATGATTATTTCAGAAAAAAATATAGTTGTTAATACATTGCCTCATTCAAGAAAAAATGAATGATTTGTCATTTTTTCATTTACATTAAGACTCATTGCATAATCTTATTCTAATTCTTATTCCTCACAAAACTTTCTGACCAAATTAAAACCACCTATATGTCATCTATGTCCAGGAAGAACCAACATTGATACAAATAAATTGTATATAGATAATGAACTGATCAATGTTCCTATGAAAAGGAGGAGAGTACTACATAAACAAACAGGCAGATAAGAGGAACAAATCTTCAAAAAAATACATTTGAAAGTGGCATCGAAGATTTCTTGATGTTCCTAACAGGTCCTGACAAAAATACCCAAAACCCTTTGTGTTTTTTTGAAGAACAAGGATATAATGGAAATATTTTATGTGATAAGATGAAAATTAGCAGAGATAGACAGAAAAATTCTTTTTAACTAAGCATTCCAATACAAATAAAGGACCCAATTATTTCTCTACAAATGAGGCCATCTGGAATAACAATTAATCTTTCCCGAAATCTATTGGAGTGACCTTCAGGGAGAGCAAATTTTTAGGCAAACGTTCACAAGAATGATGAAATCAAATATGGCACCTGAAATTTCACATATGAAACTGAATATATTTCATCAAGTATGTGTGAAGTAAAATTCCAGATTTAGAACTCTTTTCAGATACAAATATTCCTGCAGCTTCAGTGGGTATCAAAATTTATTGGAGTTCTTTATCGAACGCCTAATAGCGACTTGAACATATCTTTCAACTCCGTGAACGAACTAGTCAGTGAAGTACATTCAAGTATCAGAAAGATAGAAGCCCAGTGTAAAATCTCACGCAAAAACTTGAGAGAGATATTTTCATAAACAGTTTTGAGGATGTTTCTGGCAGGGTCATGATCGTGTTTGTGAAAATAAAATTGTGGAAAGTATGAAATATATTTCACTTAATCTTCCTTTAAAATAAATTTCCATAAAATAAATAAAGCATCAATATTACTCATTAGAAAAACTCACATTATCAATCACTCAACAACCAATTAGATAGAGGTAATTATCCATTATTTGATCTATAATAATTTCACCCACCCTTTTTTCAGTCTAGCAGTAATATAAATATTGAAACTATAATGTAGGATGAACACTCGATGATAAAGTAATATTTCAAACAAGTAGTGTAATATTAGACCAAATGATAGTGTTCTTCGATATGCACAACATCATCTCAAAGTGAAAAAGTAGATCGACAATAACTATTGACTCCTTGAATGAGGGCAAAGTTGCAGCGGCATTGTGCTTGGATTTTTTAAAAGCGTTCGACAGTGATGATCTACTGGTTCTTCTACGCAAACTGGAAACGTTCGGAATCAGGGGTGTGGCCCTCAGCTTCTTGGGTCATAATTACTCAGCGAGTAATTGAGTATGACGAGAATTGCCAAAGAGTATTGTCTGATTCGGTTTTTGCTAGCAGGAGTATGCTGCTGGGCTCGAATCTCGGTCTTAGGCTCTACATCATTTATACGAATGATATTGTTGAAAGAATCAAGAAGAATGCATAGGAAAATTGGAGGCTGATCTCAGAAAACTGCAAGGGTGGTTTGTCGAGAATAAACTTACATTAAATGTTGGTTAAACAAAACTCTTAACATTTAGTCAGATAAATGAGATCGAAAATTTTATAGAAATTTTCCCACTTTATTGTTTATAACTTCCTTAATTTTAAATTTAGGGCAAAAAGTTATATGAGTCTATTTGTAGGTGTTGACGACAAATTCATCAATAATAAAAAAATAAATTCGTTCTGAAATATTTTAATTTATTATGAACATCTTTGTATATGAAAGACCCTGCTGTATATAATGTAATGACACATATGCGGGCAATATCGTTTTCTATGTAAAAGATTTTGGATTGGATTTTGGTGGCCACTAGTCGATTTTGTATTTCTTCGAGTGCGTATCGAAATCGAGAAAAAGTTTTGGTTATATTATTTAAAATATTCGAAGTGGCATAATAATTACTTTGTGGGACCTACTAGCAATAAAATAGGTAACTTTCCTTGATCCCATCCATTATTAATTACCAGCAGCAGTGCCCAGGATCTCATGGGGTAAGTCTATTGTTCACTTCTTTTTCGACATTTCAGTTAGGGTGTTTGATTTATCGAATTACCCTCGTTTAGTTTGGAAATTACAGTCCACAATTTGAATAAAGCCCTACAGTAGGCAAAGCAATTTGCTACAAATTATGTTATTACAAATATTTTGTAGGACGCATAGTTTCCGAGATATCGCGCAAAAAGTTGTTTGCACCCCTTCTTCTAACCTAACCCCACAAACTTGGTGTTAAAGCTTAACCCCCGCCATATGTCCCAAAAATAAAATTGCGTCCTCTAAAAAATGCAAAGCTCATGTAACATTTCAATGGACTATTTCTGTGTTTTCCATTATGATTATTCTCATTTAATAGAAATAAAGAAATTCCTTAGACTGAAAATTATGATAACAATACGAAATCAAAGTTGTTGATTTGATGTTATTTGTGGATTTTATTACCACAATCTGGGCAATACTTTCGTTGGTATAGAAGTTTTCCTAACAGAAAATAACCATAAGATATTCGTAACTGTTTTACAATATTCGAGACAACATTGAGAATATCTTCATCAGGTCTAAGAACTAAAAAGAGAATATTGTCAAAGTAAAAGTCATTCCTTGCAAATCAATAAAAGGGAACAATTAATTGGATTAATTTTATATCATTAAAATCATGGAAGAATTGATGAAAATTAATTAACGAGTGCGGTAATAAAAGCGACTCACTGTACAGGGTGAGCAAATTTCCATGCATTTGTGCGGCAGCTACGTGAAATATTGCAGATACGGAAAAATGAACGCCCCTCCCGATCTTATTTTCAGGGACCAATTTAGTGGTGCCAAAATTTTGCTGATATCTCTCTGCGTCCTGGACTTATAAAATTACATAAAAATAAGTTTGACATTCTACAGGCACTTTTTGAGTAAAATACAGTGCTGTGTAAAAGTTCTTTTAACGGTTTTCGAGTTAAAATGCAAACATGTTTTTTTTTTAAATACGAACCATAGGAAGTTTTAACCTCATTGGATGCAGTAATTTTTTTCCTTTTCAAAAATATATAACACTTGTAGTCAATTATTGCCTTCAATCCCTTTTTTCAGAGAAAAACCTGAAATGGCCACAATTCCATTCATTAGGTGCGAGCCCATCAGCGATTCATATTAATCTATGACTGAAAACCACAGATTTTGAAGATCCTATCTAAGATTATGGGTATTTCTATGGTTTGATTAGATTCAGACCACTGTAATTAGAGTTCGACAATCACTTCTAATCTTCATAAATCGAATTAGAGATCAACATTAATTTTTTGAAATTCGAAACTTGCCAACCCGATGAATCTACGTAACATATGAGTCCATGCATGTTGCTTTGGTAATATTCTATTGAAATGATTAGAAAGTAATGTGAGTAAAAAAATATATTAATATGAAAAACAAGACCTATGACATTAAACTTTACTCAAACGAAAACCAAAAACACATACGGAAATCCTTAACAGAAACAAAAATTTCTAACGATACTAATGGGGAAAACTACTTTATCGCAAAAATTCAAAACTGTTGTCATTGTTTTCAATGACATCACCGAGAAATACTATGGCAGGCATTGTAAATATGAATATTGCTAACAGAAGCAAGACATTCCCTGAAATTCTGTTTTAACTCTTCTAAATTATTATTGTTCCTTTTGTAGAGTGAATCCTCAACATGACCCCAAAGAAAAAAATCTAGTAGCGTCAAGTCAGGTGAACAAGGCGGCCATCTCTTAGGACCTTTAGTCCCTACCCAATTATGTCTAAAATTCAAATTCAACAGATCAGTGATGGCCCTTGTTTGGTAAGAAGGACCAGCATTGCGTTGAAAGAAATATTTGATCTTTGTGCTAACGGAAGTTGATCGATAAATCCTTCAATGATGTTATTGTTGATGATTTTTTCATAACGTGCTCCATCCAAATTTCGATCAAACATTTCAAACGCCACAACGCGACTATCTTCCAGTGCACACCACTCATATCTTCCTTGATGCAGCACATCAATATAGCGTTGAGAATTTACATTGGACCACAAATGTTCATTAAAGTGATGAAATATCCCATTTTTAGTGATGCGGACTTCATCTGTTCATATGACTTCTCTGAAAATGTCTGGGCGTTATTGGATATTTTCTAGATACTAATTGCAGAAATGTAGTCAACGAGGGTGATCCCCTGACTGCAAAAATTGGGAGACTCGCATTTCGTAGAGTTTAAACTGGTTCTCGTTCAGAATGCCGAGTGCCTGACGTCACGAAATTCCTGTTTTTGCTTCTATTTGTCTACTCGAAATGGAAGGTTTGGCCGTTACAGCACGTATCACTTCGATAGTTGTTTCATATCTATCATTTACATGATATTTTTTATTTCTTGATTTTTTGAAGGAGTCACTATTGATAAGATTCTCTTTCGTTCTTCGAAAAATAGATTTATTTGGCTGGTGCCTTTCAAGATACCGATTGATATATCTTTCGGACGTTGCTGCTAAATCATACTCACTAAGAATATAACATTCCGTCATTTCGAACTTTTCATAATTTCCATAGTTATGATTCATATTCTGCATCTTGAAACAGCCAAAGTCTCAGATGAACAAATTCCTAAATGTAGTAGTTGAAACATAGAACTAACAATCAGCTATTGCGATATTCAATAAACACTAATATCTATACTGAAACTGGAATCGTAAATGTCAAACTCTAAAACCACAGTTGATTTTATGGTCTAAATCGAATCAAACCATAGAAATAGAAATGATTTTACAAAAGATATTTAGAATCTGTGCTTTCCAGTGATAGAACAAAATGAATCGTTGATGGGCATGCATCTAATGAATGGAATTGTAGCAATTTCAGTTTTTTCTCTGGAAAAAAGGCATTGAATGCAATGATTGACTACAAGTGTTTTATATTTTTGAATAGGAAAAAAATTACTGCATTCAATAGGTGTGAAATTTTCCATGGTTCGGTTCCGAAAAGAAACATGTTTGCATTATAACTAGAAAACCGCTGAGCCCAAAAAAATTCTTACACAGCACTGTATTTTACTCAAAAAGTGCATATAGAAATTCAACAATAATTAGAATTTTCATGCACTGAATTCAGCATAATATTGTTATTTTGAGTTGATGATAAATATTCGGTTCGGAAAATTGAAATCACTGATACAAGATCAGCTGAAAAGTGAAGACAATACAATGGCTGCTCTGACCCTGGGACTTTCGAAATTTCAGAGAGGCACAACAATGAACTAGCGAAACTGCATATGAAAAATGACTTCTAGAACCACCAAACTTGATTCGGATACTGAGGTCACTCTCGGAACGGAAATTTTCAGTCTAAGATAGAGGGACAATGCAAACGATCAATCAGGGAGGTTAAACAAAAATTTTAAGGCCTGAAAGCCTCTTCTTATGTTCAAGGTTGTCACTCTGAACCTACTCAAGAGTGCACCAGGATCATACATTATTACAGGGTAGGCACCATCTTCTTGCTAGACGAAGTATTTGCAAAATCTTCTCTGAATTGCCTCCAACTGATAATCATGACAATAATAGATGGGATGCCAAATAATCGACGTATACTCCTAACAATAGTCTCAAAAGACAATCAAAATATTTGATTTCGTAAAATGCTTTCCATTGCAAATTATGAACCCATACAATTTCGAGGCGGATGCAAATAAATAGTTGATATGAGGAACAAAAGTGAATTTTTGGGCAAATATAAGACCAAGATCTTTTATATCAGTGGAATGTTTCAATACACTATTGTTTAAAATATAATCAGAAAAAGGGTGTTTTTCTTGCGAGAGTAAGTAAAGACAGTGCACTTAGATACATTCAAGTCCAAACGATTAATCACACGCCAGTTCGACATGGAACTTACGACTTCCTGCAATATCTCACAATCCCGTTCTGACGTTATCTTCAGATATATTTTCAGATCATCCGCATAAATCAATTTGAGTATATAAATTATGTCCATGAGATCATCAATGAATAGTATGAACAATAATGTTATGCGTTGTGCGCAGTGCTTAATAAAATTAACAACAATAAGTATAATTTTTTTTAATTTAGGAGGCTTTTACTTGGTAGAGTTCCATAATCGATAATAAAACAAGTAATGTTTTTTGAGGAGTTTTACTGAATAATTGTGATTCGCAACACGTTTCACTACACCGTAGCTTCTTCAGACGAATGAATGTACAGAACTTATGACAACTATATACAGTGTGTTCCAACGAAAATTTGACCCCCCCTATAACTCCGAAATGAGTAACATTAGCGAAAAACACCAAGACACGTCGATTTTTGTTTCGAGGAGGAGCATTTTCGAAATAATTCGAAACTTGTCAGATCAACCCCTACCCCAGCAACCCTAATTTCGAAATTCATCATAGGAATAAGGGTCGAGTGGCACCTTACTGTAAAGGTCTGTCAATTCTCCATTCTGATTTGTCATTTTAGAATTTTAAATTAACATACAGGGTGTCCCAACCGAGGGTAAAGTTGAATTCCTGCAAATCCCAAATACTAAATGAAATCGATTTATTTTGGCATAATGCAAGCGCAGGTTTATGCTCGGTCTAGAAAAACGACCTACACTTGTGAATTTGGAGTTGGTGCAATCAACCCCCTATTTCCAGCATCCCTAACTCAAAAATCATTCGATCGAAAATAGGTCAAGTGGCACCTCGTTGGAAAGGTATTTCAATTTTCTCTTCGAATTTGGTATTTTCGAAATTCAGAATCAGCATACAGGGTGTCCCGGAGCAGGAACACTGAAAACCCAAATAACTTTTTGAAACTGGTTCATTTCGGTATAATACGAGAACATGTTTATGTTTGATTCGAGAATGAGACTCTCTTGCGTGAATATGGAAGTTTTGCAATCAATCTCTTCCATTCAGCATCCCCAACTCAAAAAATCATACAAGTGATTACAGGTTGAGTGGCAAAGTTCCAGACAGATTTTTCTATTTTCTGAATCACTGAGGCATTGGTTTCAGTTTGGCAATCGAGGTTTTCTGGCGTGAGGATCAGGATGAGGGATGATGGAGAAACTGATTGGATGCTCATCTAAACAGGAAAACGAGATTTATTGAACTTGTATTCAATTGAAAACAAAAACTAACTTGATTATTACAACAATTGTTCAAAATGACCTCCGCCCACCTCCATACAGTTATACAGACGATTTTCGAACTCTCTTCTCACATTAGCGAAAACTTCAGGAGTCAAAAGTCGGCATTCTGTGATAATCCTCATCCGCAGCTCCTCCAGGTTTTCTGGTCTTGTGGCATAAACTTTAGATTTTAGATGGCCCCACAAAAAAAATCTAGGGATTTAAATCTGGTGACCTGGCTGGCCACTCAACAGGTCCTCTTCTACCAATCCACCTTCCTGGGAAATTTTCGTCTAAATATTGGCGCACCTGAGCATCATAATGCGGAGGAGCACCGTCTTGTTGAAAACGCATTTCGTCCTCAGAAAGAGTTGGATCGTTCTGTAAAATTTCTGTCAATCTAGGATGTATGTGTTCCTCTAACAACTGTAGGTAGCCATTTCCATTCAGATTACCCTCAATAAAGAAAGGCCCAACTAGATGATTGCCAAAAATTCCTGCCCAAACGTTCAACTTCTGAGGCCTTTGCGTGTGGGCCTCTCTAAACCAATGAGGATTCTGTGTGTCCCAATATCGACACTTATGTCTATTCACTTCACCACTGAGCATAAAGGTGCTTTCATCAGAAAAACAGATGTTATTCAGAAAATTTGGATTAGCGTTTAGGTTTTCACTTAGATTTTCACAAAACTGTAAACGACGATCTGGATCATCTTCGTTTATTTCATGCACTAATTTTACCTTGTAGGGTGAAATTTGTGATGTTTCACGATTCTATGGACAGTTGTAGCTGATACACCAGTCAGACGAGATAGTTTTCTGATCGAAGTAGTATTCTCCATTTGTAGATGACCCACTACTGCCACTTCCGTTGCCTCATTTCTGACAGGACATGCCACTTCATGTTTTTGTTTGCCACCGAACCCGTAGCTAGGAATTTGTCAACCAAATATTTAACGTACTGGTGACTGACTCCTTTCTCTTCCAGGATGGTTCCTATCGAATATCCTTGCCGTTTCTTTGGCACAACTGTTATTTCGAAAATACGTCGATACAATTTCGACCCTTTCCTCAGTGGAATAAACCATTTTCAGATTAATTTCAACTGACGAACAACAACAATAATAAGGAACTGATCTGAATAATAATAATATTTCATTGCAAAATGAGAAATAACAGATGACTGCACGCCAGATGGAAATGAAAAATGTGAACATTTTCAATGCAGAAATCAGCTTTATTTCTTCGTAATTGATGCTCAACACATCGTACCCCAATACTTTTAACAGTTTCGAATTAATTTTAGTTGATAATTTCAAATGACGATATTGAATTTTTCGAAAGCGACATCCTGTATGGAGAGCCGAACTGAATGAAATGCTTTAATCATTCTGGAATTCAAAAACCTTTCTGAAGATATGCCACTTGAATTATTTGTATGATTTTCAAGTTGGGGATGCTGAATGGAAGGGGTTGATTGCAAAAATTCTATAACCACACAAGAAAGTCCTATTCTCGGATCAAACATGTTCTCGTATACCGAAATGAACCAGTTTCAAAAGTTATTTGGATTTTCAATGTTCCTGCTTCGGGACACCCTGTATGATGATTCTGAATTTCGAAAATACCAAATTCGAAGAGAAAATTGCAGTACCTTTCCAACGAGGTGCCACTTGACCTATTATCGATCGAATGATTTTTGAGTTGGGGATGCTGGAAATAGGGGTTGATTGCACCAACTCCAAATTCACAAGTGTAGGTCGTTTTCAAGACCGAGCATAAACCTGCGCTTGCATTATGCCAAAATAAATCTATTTCATTTAGTATTTGGGATTTCCAGGAATTCAACTTCACCCTTGGTTGGGACACCTTGTATGTTAATTTAAAATTCTAAAATGACAAATCAAGGTGGAGAATTGACAGACCTTTTCAGTAAGGTGCCACTCGACCCTTATTCCTATGATGAATTTCAAAGTTAGGGTTGCTGGGGTAGGGGTTGATCTGAGAAGTTTCGAATTATTTCGAAAATGCTCCCCTCGAAACAAAAATCGACGTGTCTTGGTGTTTTTCGCTAATGTTACTCATTTCGGAGTTAGAGGGGGTCAAATTTTCGTTGGAACACACTGTATAGATAGGAATGAGAATATAAATACAAATGTTCTTGAGTAATTAAAAGCTTATTGAGTTTATTTTTCTTGAGTAGTTATTGATGACAAATCCAATAAAATTAAGGAATAGATTGCTTCCTGAAGAGATTCAATAGAGGTGAAGGGCTTTAATCGACTTGTTTATTAATGAGTCCACATGAGTGTTTGTGTTATATAGATCCCAAAAATGTCCTTCTGCCTCCCTTTCACATCTAACTTTGGCTGATGAAAAACTTTGTGAAGGCTATAAACAAAGATAAAGGTGGATGCAAATACTTAAAAGAAGCCTTTCCCAAGTTAAATGATGCCAAATTAAAGGAAAGTATTTTTATTAGATCATAAATCCGAAAATTGTTGGACGTTAATTTTACAGAAAAACCTACCAGTCAGGAACTCAGAGCATGGAACTCATTTCTTAGTATTGTAGGAGGATTTTGGGCAACAATATGGATGCAGACTACTTACAGTTAGTTAATGAACTTTTAGATGCCAACAAATCGCTTCGTACCTGCATGTCATTTGAAATTCATTTCTCCTATTCACATGTCATTTTTTCTAAAAATTTGGGAGATGTCAGTGATGAACAAGGTCAAAAATTCCATCAAGATATTAGGACAATGAAAATTCGCTCTCAAGGGCGATGTTTTCCAGTCTGCTAATTTTGGAAAGAGAAGATATGATAAAAGGTCAGAATAGAATTCAATTAGTATATTAAGTCAATTTTTTCAATCTTTGTGTTTTTCTTAAATGTAAAATAGGTTTAGAGGGTGTAGAAATAAATAAAGTCAATATATACTGTTAAAAAACTTGAATGATATTTTCTTCTATACACATTAGATATTGTAACATCAATTGTGGTTCTATAAATATAACAATAAAACCTTATGTGCTACAGCTTTCTTTCCTATTTACGTATTCGTATAGGCCATTCTATCATGATAAACCTTGTTACCTCCACGACAATTTTTTGTTGGCCAGTGTACTTTAAGTTTGCAAAAAATAATATTCGAGTAAAGAATTGGAAGAGTTTTACAAAAACTGCCGCTTCACTCCTTCTTTCTTCAATAATTTTTGAGTTGGAGGATGCTAAGGGTGAAGGGTTAATTTCACATAATCCAAAGCAACAATTATCTGATTTGAAACATCTAGGGCATCCTGAATAACATTGGGCGTTATGAGAAAATAAGGTGAAAGAATTCATAAGGATATTTACACAATGAGAGAACTTAACCAAGAAAGATGGGATATACATATAATGACTGACTACTGTTGCGATCTTTGCAGCATCTAATACGACTACCTCATTCAAGAAACCTTTTTTATATTTTGAATTTTCACTTTGCTTGTAAATTTAAAACTAGAGTTGCTTTAAGAAAACAGTATTATTTTTGTAACCGGCATACTTCATTTGACTGAAAACAAAGACGATCTGTAAAATTTTTGACTAGTCTAATTAACTTATTAATGAAAGATTGGAGAACGAGTTTGGATAGAAGAGTGGTTCAATATTTATGAACATTTTAAATTAATTTCACTAGTAGTATATTCAAATATTAAAGTATATATAGCAGCAGTGTCACATATAAGAAAAATTTGATTTTCTCTTGATTCGTCAATATTGTAATAATGAGTATATTTCACATGAATTGTAGTGACCAATGGTTCGTAGACCTATGATATCTCACAGAGAACTTTTCAATATTCAATCTTTTGTCAAATTAATTAAATAAAAGAGATGAATCACATAAATATTAATAAATATTCCTACTATAACTTGTGACGAAATCAACTTCATGTTACTATATTTTTTATAGAGTTGAGTAAGAGGTAGAAGTAGAGAATGTCGAAGGCACTCTGAAATGCATTAAGTTTTTTTAACTTCTAACTTCATTTATAGGTTCATACTCCTTTTTGTGTTTTTCAAATCTCTCATCTAACACTGTACATTGTTTAACTTCAAAAGAAATTTACTCGTCGATATGACCATTATCAGAGTTTTGAATCGTTCATCTTAATTATAGAGCTGATTTAAAAATAACCCAGACTATAGTTGTAGTAAATCATAATTTTGCTCTGATATAGATAAAAACATATAGAGGAATAACTATATGAATTAATATTTTACTCCTCAAGTCATATATTGAAAATTATATTCATACCACCCACCACATCTGAAGATAGCAAATAAAAATTGCAGAAAATCAAATTTTCTCTCAGTGGAAGATATATTTTTACACAATTCAACAATTCAAACCTGCTTCCTGTATGCAGTGACGGATATCCCTTATCCACAGAATATAATATAAAAAATTTCTTATTTTTCTTCTTTCATCTTATTAGATCAATAGGCCTTTTCGTCATGATGTGCGCAAGCGTAGCCGCCATGTTGAAACGGAGCCAATTCAAAATATTCGTACTGTTTTAATCAACAATGGCTAGGAAAGGAATATTATCTCCACAAAAAAATAAATTATTGTAAAAACAATCGATGATGCTTCACTCAATTATGATTCAGTAAAATCTCATAATTCTGCATCCGCAAAAAAGAAAAAAAATGAGCTGATGAAGAGGTGAAGCGTCAACGTTTGTTTACTATGTATAAACTTATAAAAAATAAATTTTTGCAATTTTACTCTTATTGATAATATTTCAAGGCTATATATAACATCATTAATTAGACAAACGTAAATACTGAATTGAATATGTTTAATTGTTTTTATCATAAATTAAATGTTTAAAATGAGACATATAAAATATTTATTATATATACAGAGTCAAAAGTGCAATTAGAAATAATGTATCAGTCGACCAAACAGTTGACAAGGAGAAATGGCTAAATATCTCAAAACACCCAACTAACTTCCGAATGTATTGAGTGAAGTAATAAATTATCCCAAACATTTGGCAATATGATCTGATTTGATTATTTTTCTCCGATATTCCAGACAAGGCTTTTGAGATTTTATAAACTGGTATGTTTAGTTTTGTACCGTGTGTCACTTTAACACTCTCCATAACAACACCGTATTGTTGTTCCTTTTCGTACAGACATGATTATAATGTTATGTCGAAGTATTTTATTTTTTTGAAATGATTCAACTAAAGTAATATTTTAGTTTCCGACACACGAGAAAAGGGCACTGCAGCATGGTTGTTTACAAAAAACAGCACGAAAAAGCTAGCTGATGCTAACGCATTCGCACGAAAAAATATTGCTATGAAAAGGTCTTTTGATCCGACTCGGAGATGAAGAAGGGTGGGGGAGTATAAATGTGAACCTACGCGAACTTTTAAAATAGACTGGACGCCATTTTGAAACTGAAATAATGTAACAGTCCAATTTCTCGAATCAATCATTTATATCTTTTCAACTCAGTTTTCATAATTTTATTGATAATTCAATCTCATTTCATCAAGTAAATATTCAAACAGTTTGAAATTCGAATTAGGAATCTACAGTTAATGATACCCAATGAAAATTATAGTTATATACGTAAGGTATCGATGCTATTGATCTAGGTTGTTCGCCGGTTTATTGTCAAGTCAGCACTTGAAAGAAGAACGTTTTCTCGTTTCTGTGGGAGAACGGAAAACAGTAACTCATTCTATGTTTCGTTTCCACTTTATTGTTGTGACGAAAATAATGTCGCTTTTTATTAATTTTTTGAATAATATTTTGATAGAACCGAGTCTATATAAGTTCTAAATTCATTAGATTCTTTCTCTTGTCCATTTAGAAATCTTCGGAATCATTTGTTATTTTATTGGAACTGTGTTGTAGCGATTGGAGTGAAAATTTGCAGAAATTGAAATTAAGTAATTATTGATTTTCTGGATAATTTCCAATCGTCTGAGGCGTATAAGTAGTCGGTAATTTTGCCGGATTTCCTCGACAACCATTTCAATTAGCAAGTGGAGAGATTTCGAATTTTCTTTTGTAAATTAACCTAGATCGACATCTGCTATTCCAAGGGTAAGTCAAATTCATTCTGTTCATTTTAAAAAATACATATTCGAGAGATATGGTATTGTTATTGATTTTTTTGTTCGCCGTCAAGATATTTGAGTTTTCAACTTTATGCCAAACCTTGTTATCTTACGTCTGGGGTAACCACGTTTTTGGAGAAAAAGTCTTGCCACCTAGGGCAGTCACGTTGCGAACGAGATTCAGCCAAACAAGTAACCTGTAAGCTGTACGATACAGGAATACCTGAAAACTGATGTAAAACACCAAATCAAATCATCGTGGGAATTAATCTCATTGATAAAAGCTGAGTGTTTCTCTTAACCATCAAATTCTTTTTTTTAATTGTTGACAGAGCTCTATCATTGAAATTCGCTCTGTTGAAGAGCTCAGATTATTTTTAATTGAGAATTTATACTATGTAATTTGAATTCATCTCATCTAAGACTCATTTTATTGTCAATGGTCAATCTTTTTAGTTGAGTTATTTTTTTGTATTATTTACCTTGATTAGAGTTAGTAATTAGTAATGGTTATTGTGGGTTATCCTCAAGAGAAAGATATATAGCATCGGGGACTTCTTTGAAGGTGTACAATACTATAGTATATTATTTTGATCTATCTCGTAGCGTTGAACCAGCGTTTGCAATGTAAGGGCAAACAAATGTGTTCATTTATTATAATTATATATATGCCCACAATGTCCAGACATCAAATTCTTTTCAACAAAAGCGCAGGATATGCAATACTAATTTGAAGATAGAAATATGAAAATAATACTATGTTAAGATGTTATAAAGACTGATTTTTTTTCGTTAATCGCAAATTAGTACGGCACAGAGGGATCGAAAACATTACATCACTTCTCGTTCTTCTTGGAGGAACATGAAAAGTAACCCTCTCAAGTATCTCGCTGCAATCCAAAAATCCATTCAAGCATTTAAACAGAAATATCGAGTCCCCTGTCACCCTTCTATCAACTAAAGTTTGATTGATCCGTGGAATACTCATTTTATACGAGACGTACATCAAAAATTTGTTCTGAACTCTTTGAATGTTGTACGAATCAGACTGGTAGAGGGATTACCATATTACAGATCCGTATTTATCTCAGAAAGATCGGCCGAGTGCCGAGGAATGAATACAATCATCCTCAACGACCTACCAATGATATAGTCTAAATGATCTTCAAAAGTTAACCTATAGTCTGAAAAAAAATCCAAGCTCTTTAACGCAAGCATACCTTTCACCATCGAAACCATTGATAAAGTAGTCGAAGATCACAGAATCGTTCTTACGATGAATAGAAATACATACGCACTTTCTTATATTAACTGTGAGCATATGATCCGAACACCTTTGTACCATAGAAGCTAGGTCAGCTTAAAGCTGAATAGCAGCGGCCTGGGAGAAAACTTATTCGAACAATTTGAGATCATCCGCAAATATCAATGCTCTCGAATAACGGACAACACTGTAAACTCGTTACGTTAATGTAAAGCAGAAAAAGAATGGGTCTTAAATGACTTTCTTGGGGCACACCAGAGGAAACAGTAAAAATGAATGATTTGAATTTCTTAATTTTGACAATTTGGGTATGCCGCCTGCAATAACTTTTTAGCCACTTGAGAAGACTACCCATGAAACTCGCATACTCGATAAGATAATCCATTATTATATTGTTCACCTGATCAAAGGCCTTGACTATGTCAGTGTAACAACCATCGACCTGGTTACCCTTCTGTAACTCATCAAAATATATTGTACAGATGAAATCAGATTAGTCATGGTAGATCTTCCTTCATAAATCCGTGCTGTTGTTCACAAATAATTTGACTAATGGAAAAATTTACCTTATCTAGAACTATACTCTCAAATATCTTAGGTATTACACTCATTATACTAATTGGTCGATAGTAGGCCACACATTGCTCATCTCCAGATTTGAAAATCGGTGTTATGCAACTTGAGTTCCACTCATTAGGGAAATCTCCGGTAGATAGTGATAAATTAAATAAACTGCATATTGGAGCACATAATCACTTCGCACATAGCTTCAGAAAAACACGGCTGAGACCACCAGGTCCTGAAGATTTCCCAGGGGATGAATTAGTAATTTTATTCATAACGACATCAACGGTTATCGACAACTCACTCAAGATTGAAGTGGTAGCATAATTTACATCTGAATGAATGAAAGTGGGATTAGCGTAATTGTAAACCTTTGAAAAATATTTGGCAAACAAATTTACAATGCCTTCGCACGTATCAGCCATTTTATCCTCGAGAAACATACATGAAGGAAGTGAAAAGTGTTCTTTTCTTTTATTTATATATGACCAAAATTTTTTTGGATCTGATTTTATAGCTGCTTCGTTGTTCTTTATGAAATTGTTATAGCATTCATCAATTGCTACCTTACATTGAGAACCCAGTTCTGTGAAAGATAAGTAACCAGAATTTGCTCCTGTATATTTGAATTTCTTATGAGCAATTTTTTCCTGAACAATCAGCTTTTTGAGCTCAAATGAAAACCAAGGAGGGTATTTTGACGGTTGAATAGTCTTTCTTGGAACATGAAGAGAAATACTTTCATCAATTAATTTGTTAAATGTTCGTATTTGATCGGATAAGTTCAAATTCGAAAATTCTCGTTCCCAATTAATTTAAGGAAGATGGTAAATGAGTGCATTAGCATTGCAATTTGCAAATTAAAATACGACTAATTGAAGTTCAATCTACCGGTAGGTCTACAAAATACATCGACATAAAAGGCTGGATGCCCACCGTGCATATCTGAAGGCAACAAAATATGATCTGCTGAAGTTATCGAGACAGTTGAATCACTAGTGAATAATAGATCGAGAATAGATTCATTAGCATTTTTGGTATAATTTTTTTGAAACAGATTCAAATATCCAAAAGTGTCGCCAACTATCAGCCCGGGGTCAAATCTGGGAGAGACAGACACGCCCAACTCATCATTAGACCAACTAAAACTCCTCAGGTTGAATTCACCGAAGAAATACAATTGGGATTGAGGACTATTATACATGATCGACTCAACAGAGTCGCAATGTTGTTGGTAAACATCGTTGGAGACTTGTGACAAATATATAGAACCAAAAATCGGTTAGATTTAAGCTTTCACTGTAACAAATAATTGTTCAACATTCTCATCTTCCAAATTTAAGGAGATCTCACAAGAAAGTAGCTTATTTGACACAGCTATCAGTACATCAACAGCGCATTTTTTATGACTAGTTTCTTGAGAACGATCCTTTCGGTAATCTATATAATCATGTAAATCAAGCTCACTCGTTTTTAACGAATCTTTCAGCCACTTCTCTGTTAGAATGATAACATCAAGTTGAGCTTCACACATTCAGACACAGGCATTATGTCCTTCAAGAACTGCTTCAGATCATCCTCACTGGTATGAGGATCCACTCGTGATACATGGACGATAGTTGTTTTGGGGATGCTTTTCAGGGCACCTGAACCAGATTTTTATATATATATATATATATATATATATATATATATATATATATATATATATATATATATATATATATATATATATATATATATATATATTTTTGAAGAGAGAGGATTTACAAAAATTTGAATAATTGAATTAGAGGCTGACGATGAGGTGGGCGAATTGGATCGCGTCTTGAGAGTTCTATCATTTCGACATCTGAATACTTCCTAAGAACGCTGAACGATGGAAAATTGCCTTCGACGTTTGGTATATTCTTCATTGCCTGGTTTATTCCAGCGTTGACTTCTGCAAATGTGATTTCACCAGGTTGGCCAGAATTGGCATCATTATTTGCGTTAGAGTTATCATTATATTTATGTCTACTTTTATTGGAAGTAACTTTTGCAGATGTAGGTTGTTGATTTCTGGACTTAATAACTGTTCCTGCAGATTTGGGAGTAATATTCACTCGCGAAAGCCCTCACAATGATGACGGAATCACAGGAGATATGAGCTGGACAAGCTGAATATAGGATCCTTCAGCTCAACCACTTGTGTTGAAATCTTATTCAACATGTTTCCCCCGAAACACGAGCCGCAAATTCACCCAACTTTAAATCAATGATATCCATTGTCTTCTTATAAACATAATTTTGCGCGAGAACTTTCAAACATTCGACGCACCAGAAAGTCATGTTTCTCATTTGTAGTACCGCATCACGCATTTCCATACTAGGTGAACCAGAACAAGGTGTACACATCCTCATATCACATTTATCGCATACGGCGACATCAGCTGATTGCAAATTCGAGGCACTGCATTTATTGCATTCCATTTCGGGAATGAAATGATGAAAATGTGTTATTTTCAAATAATGATTTATCTCTGTGGCTCGCAAATGCAAGATGCCAAGATAATAGTGCCAGGTGCCGAATCCGAATCATATGTTCACTACCGCACTCGTTTTTTCACAAATGCTAAAATTGGTTTCACTCAGATTTTTCGCAAATCTTTACTACTCCATAATATGGTAAAAGTAACCGTCCTGTAAAAATATACTTTATTTTGAATTGAAGGTGGTCACATGAATTATTGTAATAGCTAACATCCAAAACTATGTTTCCACCATTCGGCGAGGTCTTGGTGTAAAGTAGGAGGCTTCTGAAAGTCTTCATGAACTGCAGTCAACTTGGATTATTGTTCGTTAACAAAACAAAACATATTGCTCATAATTATCTATTAGATTAACATTTGAAAGCACCTCTAACGAACACTATCAAACATGATTTATATACTCTAGATGAGGAACCCCAACGTAAAATTTTCTTACAGTATGGTAAATTTGACGTACAAAACAGTCCGTCTGCTGGCGCCCTCTTTAATAATAGACTATATGTGCTGTACTATATCTATAACTGCAGTAATCTGCACTAATACGACAAAATAATGAGTGAATTATTCTGATATGGCACATAGATGACGCGTGAAATCGAAAGAACCTATGATATTCAACTGACATGAGCATAGACATGAATAGGAAAAAGGGTTTTACTCATTTTTACACTTCATTCTCTAGGATTGAATGAGAAATGCAGAAATGGAGAATATGTTGAATTATTTATCAATAGCTTTCAATATATGTTTTCACAAACCCATATATACTTAAACACAAAATATTATAAATATCCATCCTACTTTAGCATCTCTTTTCAGAGAGATGCAGACAATCTATGAATGTTTAATTTTCAAATCGGAGGAAAGAAGAACAGACATCTATTATATGACTCCATTACAAGTTACACGCATTTTAATTCAAATTTATGAAAAGTGTAGCACGCTTTTTTCAAGATAGGAATGTAAAATAGAAAATTCGAATTCAGACCAAGAACTTTGCTTTGAGAATATTTTCAGTTACGAAAGTGCAATGCCCGACTTTACCTCCAGAAAATTGTATTAAAACATCATGATTATTCATATCAATACTTAAGTGCATTTTCGAAAAAATGATTAATTTTGTTTAAATAAAACAACTTTTGAAGTAATTCAATACATAATTGTGATATTTTTTAAATAATTGTTTAAAGGTGATGTATTATTATAATATCATATATACATTATGAAAATGAATGAATTGCAGATATTGTATCAGTTAGGTTTTTACTGTGCACTATATTAATGGCAAATACAATTTCGACAACATTCTTGACAAGAAGTAATCGGTAAACCAATGTAACAAATATAAAGCGAAAGACGAAATATCTGGTAAAAAAGTCTATTCGATTCATAACAATTCCGAAACAAAACATTAATTCATTTATCCATAAACAAATCTGTACAGAGAAGAAAATAGACAAACAATTTGACGCTATCATGTTCTATGTTCGCACTCTCCATTTTCTACCAGTCAGTGTCGCAAAGCATGCAATAGGTTGCATAGTGCGTACGATGTACAAAAAAACTGAAAAAAAATTGAATTTTTAACTCATTGCAAGGGGTTGAAGTTTTAATTTTTTGCAGACTTTATTGTCGAAGCCAACTGGCTGATTAGAAGAAATTGCAGTTTCCCAGCCATTTTTACAGAATTATTAAAAGTTTTGTAAGCATTCACCAGTTATCAGGATCGTCTGAATACGTTCAGTTTTGGTATATGTGTGCGTTCCGCTTTTATAATGAGCAAAATTATAAATATAAGGAACATAGGGTTGAACTTAAAACTGATTAATACTAGTATTTTCATGAGTAGTAACCAACTGTGAAATTTCTAAAATTAGGTTCCAATTCCTCTAAGAGACTACAAATGAACATGAAGCTAGGAATGGCGATAATGTGTAGGGTTGAAAATTTTCTGCAACTGAAGTTCTTGGCATTCATTTGTGGTTTTAAATTCGTATTTACAATCTTAATCAATTATTAACATTGTTCCATAAAAGATTTCGAATAAGTAACTATATTATATTCCACAATGGGATTATATCTTAGCAAATTTTGGGCCGTTTCCATAGTTGAACCAAAAATTTTGCTTTTGAAGAAGCATTTTCCATCTAGCTGAAATTCCTATTTGATATCAGTTTGGAATCGATCGGTTTCGAGTTGCAATGTTGGCAATTTCTATCATAGGAAAATTTTACTGCATCATCTTCCGAAGAAAATGCTTCGGAATGATAACGGAGAAATTTATGAAATACAAATATATATATATATATATATATATATATATATATATATATATATATATATATATATTGAAATTTTATAAAAATTTCTTTCCACCTCTATTCAAATTTTTGGCATCCGCTTCACTTCAATGTGAAGTCTTGTCAATGAATTGTTCAACCGTAGGAGTGAAAACCTCCAGCTAACCGAATGACTGAAAAAAATATTCCAATGGGTCCTGATTGAAACGATTCGTTAACAAATATTCCACGTTTTCATTTTTCTGTTTTATAGACTCCCAAAGATACAAAATGCCTACCAATATTCCAATTGATATTAATTTTGAAATAAGGGTTATCAGTATGGTTTTTATTTCACCTCCCGCCATATTTCCAGAAACGACGAAATAAATTTACGGAATTTTGTAATACGCATAAAGTCCTCGAATCATAAAAACAAAAACGTGATTTCCAAAATTTTGTTGTCGACCGAATTCTCCATAATCTGAAACTAATCAATTTAGAATTGTAAGTAATACTCCTCTTTATTCCGATTTCGTCAAAAAGTATAACACAGTTTTTTTCTGCTTCGGTAGAACCGTCAAATTTCAAACGCACATGTACGAAAGTAAAGGCTATCAAAGAAACCCGTCTCTAATTCAATCAAATTGAACCAATTCGAGATTGTGCCTTTATGCGGGAGAGTGAATCCCTGACGAACTCGAAGGAAATTTTATATTCCCGGGCTTCTATAAAAAATTGTGGGAGCAAATTGTTTTTCTTCTTCTGAATACTCTGTATGCGGCTTATGTTCCGTTTGGAGATCTATAAACGTTTTGACATTTCGTAATGGTTGCTTCACTCTTTTATATTCTTTCAAAATGATCTGGTCTTTGGCGCGCCCGCAACGTAATCGACGATTATTTTGACGAAGGACATCAATACATTTCCTTAATTTATCGATTTGTTTTTGTTTCGCAGCTAATTTACGTTTGAATTGAAAAATTCCGCGGAGGAACATGAAGAATCTAAGTTTGCCGTAGAGGAGAAATATGTCGATAGTGAACTTCCGTGTTCGTCAAAAAGTAGTTTTCCAATCACTTCAGCCTCACAGGGGATACGTAATTATGTTTTCATTTTTATCAGAATCAGCGCCGAAATCCACAAAATCGAGTTGCAGAGTTGGTACAGCATGAGAGCGTAAATAACGTTTCGAATGATCAGTAAAACACGAATCCGCAAAGTGTATGCTACCAATTCTTTTATACCTGATGTCTTTACGCGGAACAAATGAAATTAAATCCCGCCGATCGATTGCCCGAGGCCAATCACCTTGTCGTGAGTCCAACGGAAATCTGAAAATGAAAATTCGATAAAATTATTCACAAATATTCAAACTTCCTCCCATCATTTTCTAAACAGTTCTCTCTCAGGGTATACAACAACTTCACTCTCGTACGTTACTTTACAGAAGAATTTAAATGTTAAGGAATTGACGTATTTTTTTTACCACAAATGTATGTTGTGATTTCGGAAATTCGAGCATAGATGATCCTACGATAATCGTAGGATTGCAGGATATATCCCGACTTCTATTTTTCAGTTCCTATTCTAACAATACTTTGTTCTCCTTCTATTCCATTCTTGGTGAAATTGATTTTTTCCAAATTGAGACAAAAACATGGAAAATTTAATAGAAATTATCTTGATTTAAAAAGAATTCAATAATCAATTATTTTATCACGTCTTCAAACTCAAATGGTTTTCTCAAAAATAATCCAGAGGGGGCTACCGAAAACCTTGATGAAGAAAAGTCTCATTCAACCACTATTACTAAGACTTAAAGGTGATTGGATATTTCCACCAGCCATAAAGAATCTTGAGAGGAAATGAATGGTATATTCACGACTTGGACCGAAAGGTATATTCGAAGCCAACTGGCCATCATATTGAAAATGCAGATTGATTAGAAGAAATTGCAGTTTCCCAGCTATTTTAACAGAATTATTTAAAGTTTTGTAATATTCACCAGTTATCAGGATCGTCTGAATACAATCATTTTGGTATATGTGTGCGTTCCGCTATTTATAATGAGCAAAATTATAAATATAAGGAACATAGGGTTGAACTTAAAACTGATTAATACTTGTATTTTCATGAGTAGTAACCAACTGTGAAATTTCTAAAATTAGGTTCCAATTCCTCTAAGAGACTACAAATGAACATGAAGCTAGGAATGGCGATAATGTGTAGGGTTGAAAATTTTCTGCAACTGAAGTTCTTGGCATTCATTTGTGGTTTTAAATTCGTATTTACAATCTTAATCAATTATTAACATTGTTCCATAAAAGATTTCGAATAAGTAACTATATTATATTCCACAATGGGATTATATCTTAGCAAATTTTGGGCCGTTTCCATAGTTGAACCAAAATTTTGCTTTTGAAGAAGCATTTTCCATCTAGCTGAAATTCCTATTTGATATCAGTTTGGAATCGATCGGTTTCGAGTTGCAATGTTGGCAATATTGCATCATCTTCCGAAGAAAATGCTTCGGAATGATAACGGAAAAATTTATGAAATACATATATATATATATATATATATATATATATATATATATATATATATATATATATATATATATATATATTGAAATTTTATAAAAATTTCTTTCCACCTCTATTCAAATTTTTGGCATCCGCTTCACTTCAATGTGAAGTCTTGTCAATGAATTGTTCAACCGTAGGAGTGAAAACCTCCAGCTAACCGAATGACTGAAAGAAAATATTCCAATGGGTCCTGATTGAAACGATTCGTTAACAAATATTCCACGTTTTCATTTTTCTGTTTTATAGACTCCCAAAGATACAAAATGCCTACCAATATTCCAATTGATATTAATTTTGAAATAAGGGTTATCAGTATGGTTTTTATTTCACCTCCCGCCATATTTCCAGAAACGACGAAATAAATTTACGGAATTTTGTAATACGCATAAAGTCCTCGAATCATAAAAACAAAAACGTGATTTCCAAAATTTTGTTGTCGACCGAATTCTCCATAATCTGAAACTAATCAATTTAGAATTGTAAGTAATACTCCTCTTTATTCCGATTTCGTCAAAAAGTATAACACGGTTTTTTCTGCTTCGGTAGAACTGTCAAATTTCAAACGCACATGTACGAAAGTAAACGCTATCAAAGAAACCCGTCTCTAATTCAATCAAATTGAACCAATTCGAGATTGTGCCTTTATGCGGGAGAGTGAATCCCTGACGAACTCGAAGGAAATTTTATATTCCCGGGCTTCTATAAAAAATTGTGGGAGCAAATTGTTTTCTTCTTCTGAATACTCTGTATGCGGCTTATGTTCCGTTTGGAGATCTATAAACGTTTTGACATTTCGTAATGGTTGCTTCACTCTTTTATATTCTTTCAAAATGATCTGGTCTTTGGCGCGCCCGCAACGTAATCGACGATTATTTTGACGAAGGACATCAATACATTTCCTTAATTTATCGATTTGTTTTTGTTTCGCAGCTAATTTACGTTTGAATTGAAAAATTCCGCGGGAGGAACATGAAGAATCTAAGTTTGCCGTAGAGGAGAAATATGTCGATAGTGAACTTCCGTGTTCGTCAAAAGTAGTTTTCCAGTCACTTCAGCCTCACAGGGATACGTAATTATGTTTTCATTTTATCAGAATCAGCGCCGAAATCCACAAAATCGAGTTGCAGAGTTGGTACAGCATGAGAGCGTAAATAACGTTTCGAATGATCAGTAAAACACGAATCCGCAAAGTGTATGCTACCAATTCTTTTATACCTGATGTCTTTACGCGGAACAAATGAAATTAAATCCCGCCGATCGATTGCCCGAGGCCAATCACCTTGTCGTGAGTCCAACGGAAATCTGAAAATGAAAATTCGATAAAATTATTCACAAATATTCAAACTTCCTCCCATCATTTTCTAAACAGTTCTCTCTCAGGGTATACAACAACTTCACTCTCGTACGTTACTTTACAGAAGAATTTAAATGTTAAGGAATTGACGTATTTTTTTTACCACAAATGTATGTTGTGATTTCGGAAATTCGAGCATAGATGATCCTACGATAATCGTAGGATTGCAGGATATATCCCGACTTCTATTTTTTCAGTTCCTATTCTAACAATACTTTGTTCTCCTTCTATTCCATTCTTGGTGAAATTGATTTTTTTCCAAATTGAGACAAAAACATGGAAAATTTAATAGAAATTATCTTGATTTAAAAAAGAATTCAATAATCAATTATTTTATCACGTCTTCAAACTCAAATGGTTTTCTCAAAAATAATCCAGAGGGGGCTACCGAAAACCTTGATGAAGAAAAGTCTCATTCAACCACTATTACTAAGACTTAAAGGTGATTGGATATTTCCACCAGCCATAAAGAATCTTGAGAGGAAATGAATGGTATATTCACGACTTGGACCGAAAGGTATATTCGAAGCCAACTGGCCATCATATTGAAAATGCAGATTGATTAGAAGAAATTGCAGTTTCAGCTATTTTAACAGAATTATTTAAAGTTTTGTAATATTCACCAGTTATCAGGATCGTCTGAATACAATCATTTTTGGTATATGTGTGCGTTCCGCTATTTATAATGAGCAAAATTATAAATATAAGGAACATAGGGTTGAACTTAAAACTGATTAATACTTGTATTTTCATGAGTAGTAACCAACTGTGAAATTTCTAAAATTAGGTTCCAATTCCTCTAAGAGACTACAAATGAACATGAAGCTAGGAATGGCGATAATGTGTAGGGTTGAAAATTTTCTGCAACTGAAGTTCTTGGCATTCATTTGTGGTTTTAAATTCGTATTTACAATCTTAATCAATTATTAACATTGTTCCATAAAAGATTTCGAATAAGTAACTATATTATATTCCACAATGGGATTATATCTTAGCAAATTTTTGGGCCGTTTCCATAGTTGAACCAAAAATTTTGCTTTTGAAGAAGCATTTTCCATCTAGCTGAAATTCTATTTGATATCAGTTTGGAATCGATCGGTTTCGAGTTGCAATGTTGGCAATACTGCATCATCTTCCGAAGAAAATGCTTCGGAATGATAACGGAAAATTTATGAAATACAAATAATATATATATATATATATATATATATATATATATATATATATATATATATATATATATATATATATATATATATATATATATATATATATATATATATATATATATATATATATATATATATATATTGAAATTTTATAAAAATTTCTTTCCACCTCTATTCAAATTTTTGGCATCCGCTTCACTTCAATGTGAAGTCTTGTCAATGAATTGTTCAACCGTAGGAGTGAAAACCTCCAGCTAACCGAATGACTGAAAGAAAATATTCCAATGGGTCCTGATTGAAACGATTCGTTAACAAATATTCCACGTTTTCATTTTTCTGTTTTATAGACTCCCAAAGATACAAAATGCCTACCAATATTCCAATTGATATTAATTTTGAAATAAGGGTTATCAGTATGGTTTTATTTCACCTCCGCCATATTTCCAGAAACGACGAAATAAATTTACGGAATTTTGTAATACGCATAAAGTCCTCGAATCATAAAAACAAAACGTGATTTCCAAAATTTTGTTGTCGACCGAATTCTCCATAATCTGAAACTAATCAATTTAGAATTGTAAGTAATACTCCTCTTTATTCCGATTTCGTCAAAAGTATAACACGGTTTTTTCTGCTTCGGTAGAACCGTCAAATTTCAAACGCACATGTACGAAAGTAAACGCTATCAAAGAAACCCGTCTCTAATTCAATCAAATTGAACCAATTCGAGATTGTGCCTTTATGCGGGAGAGTGAATCCCTGACGAACTCGAAGGAAATTTTATATTCCCGGGCTTCTATAAAAAATTGTGGGAGCAAATTGTTTTTCTTCTTCTGAATACTCTGTATGCGGCTTATGTTCCGTTTGGAGATCTATAAACGTTTTGACATTTCGTAATGGTTGCTTCACTCTTTTATATTCTTTCAAAATGATCTGGTCTTTGGCGCGCCCGCAACGTAATCGACGATTATTTTGACGAAGGACATCAATACATTTCCTTAATTTATCGATTTGTTTTTGTTTCGCAGCTAATTTACGTTTGAATTGAAAAATTCCGCGGGAGGAACATGAAGAATCTAAGTTTGCCGTAGAGGAGAAATATGTCGATAGTGAACTTCCGTGTTCGTCAAAAAGTAGTTTTCCAGTCACTTCAGCCTCACAGGGGATACGTAATTATGTTTTCATTTTTATCAGAATCAGCGCCGAAATCCACAAAATCGAGTTGCAGAGTTGGTACAGCATGAGAGCGTAAATAACGTTTCGAATGATCAGTAAAACACGAATCCGCAAAGTGTATGCTACCAATTCTTTTATACCTGATGTCTTTACGCGGAACAAATGAAATTAAATCCCGCCGATCGATTGCCCGAGGCCAATCACCTTGTCGTGAGTCCAACGGAAATCTGAAAATGAAAATTCGATAAAATTATTCACAAATATTCAAACTTCCTCCCATCATTTTCTAAACAGTTCTCTCTCAGGGTACACAACAACTTCACTCTCGTACGTTACTTTACAGAAGAATTTAAATGTTAAGGAATTGACGTATTTTTTTTTTACCACAAATGTATGTTGTGATTTCGGAAATTCGAGCATAGATGATCCTACGATAATCGTAGGATTGCAGGATATATCCCGACTTCTATTTTTTCAGTTCCTATTCTAACAATACTTTGTTCTCCTTCTATTCCATTCTTGGTGAAATTGATTTTTTCCAAATTGAGACAAAAACATGGAAAATTTAATAGAAATTATCTTGATTTAAAAAGAATTCAATAATCAATTATTTTATCACGTCTTCAAACTCAAATGGTTTTCTCAAAATAATCCAGAGGGGCTACCGAAAACCTTGATGAAGAAAAGTCTCATTCAACCACTATTACTAAGACTTAAAGGTGATTGGATATTTCCACCAGCCATAAAGAATCTTGAGAGGAAATGAATGGTATATTCACGACTTGGACCGAAAGGTATATTCGAAGCCAACTGGCCATCATATTGAAAATGCAGATTGATTAGAAGAAATTGCAGTTTCCCAGCTATTTTAACAGAATTATTTAAAGTTTTGTAATATTCACCAGTTATCAGGATCGTCTGAATACAATCATTTTTGGTATATGTGTGCGTTCCGCTATTTATAATGAGCAAAATTATAAATATAAGGAACATAGGGTTGAACTTAAAACTGATTAATACTTGTATTTTCATGAGTAGTAACCAACTGTGAAATTTCTAAAATTAGGTTCCAATTCCTCTAAGAGACTACAAATGAACATGAAGCTAGGAATGGCGATAATGTGTAGGGTTGAAAATTTTCTGCAACTGAAGTTCTTGGCATTCATTTGTGGTTTTAAATTCGTATTTACAATCTTAGTCAATTATTAACATTGTTCCATAAAAAGATTTCGAATAAGTAACTATATTATATTCCACAATGGGATTATATCTTAGCAAATTTTGGGCCGTTTCCATAGTTGAACCAAAAATTTTGCTTTTGAAGAAGCATTTTCCATCTAGCTGAAATTCCTATTTGATATCAGTTTGGAATCGATCGGTTTCGAGTTGCAATGTTGGCAATTTCTATCATAGGAAAAATTTTACTGCATCATCTTCCGAAGAAAATGCTTCGGAATGATAACGGAAAAATTTATGAAATACAAATATATATATATATATATATATATATATATATATATATATATATATATATATATATATATATTGAAATTTTATAAAATTTCTTTCCACCTCTATTCAAATTTTTGGCATCCGCTTCACTTCAATGTGAAGTCTTGTCAATGAATTGTTCAACCGTAGGAGTGAAAACCTCCAGCTAACCGAATGACTGAAAGAAAATATTCCAATGGGTCCTGATTGAAACGATTCGTTAACAAATATTCCACGTTTTCATTTTTCTGTTTTATAGACTCCCAAAGATACAAAATGCCTACCAATATTCCAATTGATATTAATTTTGAAATAAGGGTTATCAGTATGGTTTGTATTTCACCTCCGCCATATTTCCAGAAACGACGAAATAAATTTACGGAATTTTGTAATACGCATAAAGTCCTCGAATCATAAAAACAAAAACGTGATTTCCAAAATTTTGTTGTCGACCGAATTCTCCATAATCTGAAACTAATCAATTTAGAATTGTAAGTAATACTCCTCTTTATTCCGATTTCGTCAAAAAGTATAACACGGTTTTTTTCTGCTTCGGTAGAACCGTCAAATTTCAAACGCACATGTACGAAAGTAAACGCTATCAAAGAAACCCGTCTCTAATTCAATCAAATTGAACCAATTCGAGATTGTGCCTTTATGCGGGAGAGTGAATCCTGACGAACTCGAAGGAAATTTTATATTCCCGGCTTCTATAAAAATTGTGGGAGCAAATTGTTTTCTTCTTCTGAATACTCTGTATGCGGCTTATGTTCCGTTTGGAGATCTATAAACGTTTTGACATTTCGTAATGGTTGCTTCACTCTTTTATATTCTTTCAAAATGATCTGGTCTTTGGCGCGCCCGCAACGTAATCGACGATTATTTTGACGAAGGACATCAATACATTTCCTTAATTTATCGATTTGTTTTGTTTCGCAGCTAATTTACGTTTGAATTGAAAAATTCCGCGGAGGAACATGAAGAATCTAAGTTTGCCGTAGAGGAGAAATATGTCGATAGTGAACTTCCGTGTTCGTCAAAAAGTAGTTTTCCAGTCACTTCAGCCTCACAGGGGATACGTAATTATGTTTTCATTTTTATCAGAATCAGCGCCGAAATCCACAAAATCGAGTTGCAGAGTTGGTACAGCATGAGAGCGTAAATAACGTTTCGAATGATCAGTAAAACACGAATCCGCAAAGTGTATGCTACCAATTCTTTTGTACCTGATGTCTTTACGCGGAACAAATGAAATTAAATCCCGCCGATCGATTGCCCGAGGCCAATCACCTTGTCGTGAGTCCAACGGAAATCTGAAAAATGAAAATTCGATAAAATTATTCACAAATATTCAAACTTCCTCCCATCATTTTCTAAACAGTTCTCTCTCAGGGTATACAACAACTTCACTCTCGTACGTTACTTTACAGAAGAATTTAAATGTTAAGGGAATTGACGTATTTTTTTTTTACCACAAATGTATGTTGTGATTTCGGAAATTCGAGCATAGATGATCCTACGATAATCGTAGGATTGCAGGATATATCCCGACTTCTATTTTTTCAGTTCCTATTCTAACAATACTTTGTTCTCCTTCTATTCCATTCTTGGTGAAATTGATTTTTTTCCAAATTGAGACAAAAACATGGAAAATTTAATAGAAATTATCTTGATTTAAAAAAGAATTCAATAATCAATTATTTTATCACGTCTTCAAACTCAAATGGTTTTCTCAAAAATAATCCAGAGGGGGCTACCGAAAACCTTGATGAAGAAAAGTCTCATTCAACCACTATTACTAAGACTTAAAGGTGATTGGATATTTCCACCAGCCATAAAGAATCTTGAGAGGAAATGAATGGTATATTCACGACTTGGACCGAAAGGTATATTCGAAGCCAACTGGCCATCATATTGAAAATGCAGATTGATTAGAAGAAATTGCAGTTTCCCAGCTATTTTAACAGAATTATTTAAAGTTTTGTAATATTCACCAGTTATCAGGATCGTCTGAATACAATCATTTTTGGTATATGTGTGCGTTCCGCTATTTATAATGAGCAAAATTATAAATATAAGGAACATAGGGTTGAAGTGAAACTAATTAATACTAGTATTTTCATGAGTAGTAACCAACTGTGAAATTTCTAAAATTAGGTTCCAATTCCTCTAAGAGACTACAAATGAACACAAAGCTAGGAATGGCGATAATGTGTAGGGTTGAAAATTTCCTGCAGTTCTTGGCATTCATTTGTGGTTTTAAATTCGTATTTACAATCTTAATCAATTATCAACATTATTCCATAAAAGATTTCGGATAAGTAACTATATTATATTCCACAATGGGATTATATCTTAGCAAATTTTTGGGTGGTTTCCATAGTTGAACCAAAATTTTGCTTTTGAAGAAGCATTTTCCATCTAGCTGAAATTTCTATTTGATATCAGTTTGGAATCGATTGGTTTCGAGTTCCAATGTTGACAATTTCTATCATAGGAAAAATTTTATTGCATCATCTTCCGAAGATAATGCTTCGGAATGATAACGGAGAAATTTATGAAATACAAACTTTCGAAAGAACGATACAAGACTATAGGCATTATTGGATTGGTTTTTCATATGGAGTCATAATACCATCGTGAATTTCAGAAATCGTTATGAAATATACTGTATATTTTAGAAATTGAAACTTAATCAACACTAAAATGAAACGTTATAAAAGGGTGAATTTCAAAAAATTTGAGTTTTCGGAAGAGCAAAATTCTCAAAACAGGTGAAATTTGGTGAAGAAATATTTCAGTACAACTATGAAAGAAATGATGCCATCAAAGTTACTCTTTCACACTGTAACTAACTCATAAGAAGCTTTTTCATGAAAAAGGAAATCAAAAGGAAAGAGTCCGGAAAATTATGGATATTTTTGAATCTATTTAATAAGAAGCTATTGCGAAAACGTTACAGATTATTGAGTTCGTCAAAAATGTGATTAGTTCGGTAAATTCTGGTGGAAATGAGTTGATAAATAACATGGATTTCTATCACTCTAGTCGAAGTTTTTACGATTTATTGAGAAAATTGAGTTTCAATAAGTCCACCCACAATAATTTCTAATTTAATATTATCCAAACAACTCACTACACTGTTACAAGTGAAGCTGAAAATAAATTTCTATTTTCGAATACAAGTTGAAAGCGTATAACGGCCGATGTTCAGCACGAAATGTCTAGCTGATTTCTGTCGGAAGGTGGCCTCTCAAAGGAAACATCGAAAAATCCCAGTAAACTCGTCTGTATCTCGAGAAGCCGTCAAAACAAAAGACGCATTGCCTTAAAATTAACTACGCTCAGGGTACTGTTTATCAATTATGGGTTTTATTATTATTTGAATGATGAAAAATTTGAAATATTTGTCTTAAAATTTAGGTCAAAAAAATTGAAAATCTAATTTTATTTATCGTTAATATGTATATAATAGATCAGATTTATTATGATTACATAATTGAAAATTATAGACAATAATATTTTTTTTGTGCTCGTAGAAATTCATTAAGTGGTAAAGTGTATCAAATTAACTTATGCAAATGATCAAGTTCATAACGAGAAATAAAATTGACAACAGACGTTTGTTTTATTCTGCACGTAGATATCTACATAAATATACTTCTATTAATAGATTTCAAATGTTAATTGATAAACAAATAGACTTTTCAAGGAAATTAAATTCCTGATAAAAACATATATATATATATATATATATATATATATATATATATATATATATATATATATATGCTGTCACGCAATGAAAAACTTTCTGAAATGACTTCGATGAAAATTTATTAAAACTGCTAGAATCAGGAATAGAAAAAAAAAAGAATATATATATATATATATATATATATATATATATATATATATATATATATATATATATGCACAAAAGTGCATTGAAATTTTATAAAACTCCTTTCCGCCTCTATTCAAATTTTTGGCATCCGCTTCACTTCAATGTGAAGTCTTGTCAATGAATTGTTCAACCGTAGGAGTGAAAACCTCCAGCTTACCGAATGACTGAAAAAAATGTTTCAATGGGTCCTGATTGAAACGATTCGTTAACAAATATTCCACGTTTTCACTTTCCTGTTTTATAGACTCCCAAAGATACAAAATGCCTACCAATATTCCAATTGATATTAATTTTGAAATAAGGGTTATCAGTATGGTTTTTATTTCACCTCCCGCCATATTTCCAGAAACGATGAAATAACTTAACGGAATTTTGTAATACGCAAGTCCTCGAATCATAAAAACAAGAACGTGATTTCCAAAATTTTGTTGTCGACAGAATTCTCATAATCTGAATCTAATCAATTCAGAATTGTAACTAATACTCCTCTTTATTTCGATTTCATCAAAAAGTATAACACAGTTAATTTCTGCTTCGGTAGAACCGTCAAATTTCAAACGCACATGTTCGAAAGTAAACGCTATCAAGGAAACCCGTCTCTAATTTAATCGAATTGGACCAATTCGAGATTGTGCCTTTATGCTGGAGAGTGAATCGCTGACGAACTCGAAGGAAATTTTATATTCCCGGGCTTCTATAAAAAATTTTGGGAGCAATTTTTTTTTCTTCTGAATACTCTGTATGCGGCTTATGTTCCGTTTGGAAATCTATGAACGTTTTGACACTTCGTAATGGTTGCTTCACTCTTTTAAGTTCTTTCAGAATGATCTGGTCTTTGGCGCGCGCGACGTAATCGACGATTATTTTGACGAAGGACATCAATACATTTCCTTAATTTATCGATTTGTTTTTGTTTCGCAGCTAATTTACGTTTGAATTGAAAAATTCCGCGGGCGGAACATGATGAATCTTAGTTTGCCGTAGAGGAGAAATATGTCGATAGTGGACTTCGGTGTTCGTCAAAAGTAGTTTTCCAGTCACTTCAGGGGATACGTCATTATGTTCCGAATGATCAGTAAAACACGAATCAGCATAGTGTATGCTACCAATTCTTTTGTACCTGATGTCTTTACGCGGAACAAATGAAATTAAATCCCGCCGATCGATTGCCCGAGGCCAATCACCTTGTCGTGAGTCCAACGGAAATCTGAAAAATGAAACATTTTAAACCCCCCCAGGCGATATTTATTCTCACAATATTTCACTGAACACCTATTCACGATTGCTTGGATGTTATTGGATGTTTTACCATCGCCATTACTGGGAAAGCTCTTTCAGTAAATTCAGTAACAAAAATTTTCAATCGACCGCGACCCTATATAAAATAAACCTGCTCTAGGCAAAATCAATTAAATAAAACAAACATTTACCCAAAAGTAAGACCAAATATTAATTCTCGTTTCAAACTACAAGAAATATACGAACTCTTAAAAGTTACATCCCCCTTCTCAATGTACATCCAACCCATTGAAATATAGATGGAAAATCCAGAAGACACAGGATAATTTTATTGGTTCGATTCAGTTGCATATGAATGCTATCGTTTTCGGTAAACAAGGTTGCCAGATTGTGATCTATCCCTAACGAGTAAGAGAGTACGGAACCAAAGAACATTAATTTATTAATAAATCAAAATATACAGGGTCATTGACAGAAATTATTCATAATTTTATGATAAGTGTCGATAATTCGAATTAAGAACTTGCAGTAGATTTAACGAAATATACTCAAATATATAATCAATCAATCAGCAGTCAAAATTTAAAAGAATACAGTTAAATTTTTTAACTTATGGAAAATAGGATACTGAATATTGTGAATCGAAGTTCATAACAAATGATGCATGAGAATAAAATAATGTCTAAAATTGCACGTAATGAAAATTCGATAAAATTATTCACAAATATTCAAACTTCCTCCCATCATTTTCTAAACAGTTCTCTCTCAGGGTATTCAACAACTTAACTCTCGTACGTTATTTTTCAGAAGAATTTAAATGTTGAGGGAATTGACGTATTTTTTTTACCACAAATGTATGTTTTGATTTCGGAAATTCGAGCATAGATGATCCTACGATAATCGTAGGATTGCAGGATATATCCCGACTTCTATTTTTCAGTTCCTATTCTAACAATACTTTGTTCTCCTTCTATTCCATTCTTGGTGAAATTGATTTTTTCCAAATTGAGACAAAAACATGGAAAATTTAATAGAAATTATCTTGATTTAAAAAGAATTCAATAATCAATTATTTTATCACGTCTTCAAACTCAAATGGTTTTCTCAAAAATAATCCAGAGGGGCTACTGAAAACCCTGATGAAGAAAAGTCTCATTCAACCACTATTACTAAGACTTAAAGGTGATTGGATATTTCCACCAGCCATAAAGAATCTTGAGAGGAAATGAATGGTATATTCACGACTTGGACCGAAAGGTATATTCGATTATTATTTACTATGAACACATATGTATTCGCCTACACTATAAGTGGTCGTATTCGTTGTAATCTTAAGTATAAAATCGTATGAAAGCTCCAATCTATTTTATTGATAAACGATATGATGAAACGTGCATTTTCAGGTACGTAACTTTGAAATCTTAATGGCTTCGAATTATTCACAAAATTTTTCATTTTCGTATTCCATATAATATGAAATTTGAAAGGAAACATATATCTACGTTGAAGATTGCACTTCACTAATTTTTTTCATCTATAAAATAATTGATATTTTCTATTCATAATCAATCTGACAACACTGTGTGTTTAGTCTGACGCCTCTAGCGGTGCCCGAAAGCAGGCACCAGCGAAGATGATTTACAAAGATGATTTATATACTCTAGATGAGGAACCCAGTTCAACGTAAAATTTTCACACAATATAGTGAATTTGACGTACAAAACAGTCCGTCTGCTGGCGCCCTCTTTGATAATAGACTATATGTGCGGTACTATATCTATAAGTGCAGTCTACTGCACTAATACGACAAAATAATGAGTGAATTATTCTGATATGGCACATAGATGACGCGTGAAATCGAAAGAACCTATGATATTCAGCAGACATGAACGTAGACATGAATAGGAAAAAGGGTTTTACTCATTTTTTACATTTCGTAGTCTAGGATTGAATGATAAATGCAGAAAAGGAGAATATGTTCAATTATTTATCAATAGCTTTCAATATATGTTTTCACAAACCCATATATACTTAAACATAAAATATTATAAATATCCATCCTACTTTAGCATCTCTTTTCAGAGAGATGCAGACAATCTATGAATGTTTAATTTTCAAATCGGAGGAAAGAAGAACAGACATCTATTATATGACTCCATTACAAGTTACACGCATTTTAATTTAAATTTATGAAGAGTGTAGCACGCTTTTTTCAAAATAGGAATGTAAAATAGAAAATTCGAATTCAGACCCAGAACTTTGCTTTGAGAATAATTTTCAGTTTCGAAAGTGCAATGCCCGACTTTACCTCCAGAAAATTGTATTAAAACATCAAGAATATTTATATCATTAGTTAAGTGCATTTTCGAAAAGAATGATTAATTTTGTTTAAATAAAACAACTTTTGAAGTAATTCAATACATAATTGTGATTTTTTCAAATAATTGTTTAAAGGTGATTTATTATTATGATATCATCTATACATTATGAAAATGAATAAATTGCAGATATTGTATCAGTTAGGTATTCACTGTGCATTATATTAATGGCAAATGCAATTTCGACAACATTCTTGACAAGAAGTAATCGGTAAACCAATGTAACAAATATAAAGCGAAAGACGAAATATCTGGTAAAAAAGTCTATTCGATTCATATCAATTCCGAAACAAAACATCAATTCATTTTTATCCATAAATAAATCTGTACAGAGACGAAAATAGACAAACAATTTGACGCTATCATGTTCTATGTTCGCACTCTCCATTTTCTACCAATCAGTGTCACAAAGTATGCAATAGGTTGCATAGTGCGTACGATGTACAAAAAACTAAGAAAAATTGAATTTTCAACTCATTGCAAGGGGTTGAAGTTTTAATTTTTTGCAGAATTTATTTTCGAAGCCAACTGGCCATCATATTGAAAATGCAGATTGATTAGAGGAAATTGCAGTTTCCCAGCTATTTTAACAGAATTATTAAAAGTTTTGTAAGCATTCACCAGTTATCAGGATCATCTGAATACGTTCATTTTGGTATATGTGCGTTCCGCTATTTATAATGAGCAAAATTATAAATATAAGGAACATAGGGTTGAAGTGAAAACTAATTAATACTAGTATTTTCATGAGTAGTAACCAACTGTGAAATTTCTAAAATTAGGTTCTAATTCCTCTAAGAGACTACAAATGAACACAAGGCTAGGAATGGCGATAATGTGTAGGGTTGAAAATTTTCTGCAACTGAAGTTCTTGGCATTCATTTGTGGTTTTAAATTCGTATTTACAATCTTAATCAATTATTTACATTATTCCATAAAAAAGATTTCGGATAAGTAACTATATTATATTCCACAATGGGATTATATCTTAACAAATTTTTGGGCGGTTTCCATATTTGAACCCAAAATTTTGCTTTTGAAGAAGCATTTTCCATCTAGTTGAAATTCCTATTTGATATCAGTTTGGATTCGATTGGTTTCGAGTTCCAATGTTGGCAATTTATATCATAGGAAAATTTTACTGCGTCATCTTCCGAAGATAATGATTCGGAATGATAACGGAGAAATTTATGAAATGCAAACTTTCGAAAGAACGATGCATGACTATAGGCATTATTGGAATGATTTTTCATATGGAGTCATAATACCATCGTGAATTTCAGAAATCGTTATGAAATATACTGTATATTTTAGAAATTGAAACTTAATCAACAGTAAAATGAAACGTTATAAGAGGGTGAATTTCAAAAAAATTTGAGTTTTCGGAAGAGCGAAAATTCTCAAAACAGGTGAAATTTGGTGAAGAAATATTTCTGTACAACTATGAAAGAAATGATGCCATCAAAGTTACTCTTTCACACTGTAACTAACTCATAAGAAGCTTTTCATGAAAAAGGAAATCAAAAAGAGAAAGAGTCACGGAAAATTATGGATATTTTTGAATCTATTTAATAATAAGAAGCTATTGAGAAAACGTTACAGATTATTGAATTCGTCAAAAAATGTGATTAGTTCGATAAATTCTGGTGGAAATGAGTTGATGAATAACATGGATTTCTGTCACTCTAGTCGAAGTTTTACGATTTATTGAGAAAATTGGGTTTCGATAGGTCCACCCGCAATAATTTCTAACTAAATATTGCATAAACAACACACTTCATTGTTACGAGCGAAGCTGAGAATTAATTTCTATTTTCGAATACAAGTTGAAAGCATATTATGGCCGATGTTCAGCACGAAATGTCTAGCTGATTTCTGTCGGACGGTGGTCTCTCAAAGGAAACTGCGAAATAACTCCAGTAAACTCGACCTGTGTCTCGAGAAGCCGTCAAAACAAAAGATGCATTGCCTTAAAATTAACTTCGCTCAGGATACTGTTTATCAATTCCGGGTTTTATTATCATTATTATTATTTGAATGATAAAAATTTGAAATAATTTTCTTCAAATTTAGGTCGAAAAAAACTAAAAATCTAAATATATTTATTATTAATATGTTTATAATATATCAGAATTATTGTGATTATATAATTGAAAATTATGGCCTATAATTATTGATTTTTTGTGCTTGTAGAAATTCATTAAATGACAATATGTATCAAATTAATTCATGAAAATGATGATGTTCATAACGAAAAATAAAAATTGACAACAGACGTTTGTTTTATTATACACGTAGGTTTCTACATAAATATACTTCTATCAATAGATGAAATTTCAAATTTCAAATGTCGATTGATAAAAAAATTAAATTAAAACGTTTATAGAGTTAGATATGAATATAAAAATTAGATGAAATATTTTAGTTAACATATATGAGATATTACATTTCATAAGAAATGAAATTCACCATCTAAACATCTATAAATCTTATATTTTTGAATTCGATTGTTGCGATAAATCAAGAAAACACTAAATATTTTGAAAATAATTTATTGAAGATAGGTATAAGATGTTGTACATAATCACATAATATATGTATGAAATTTCCTACTGATTCAAAGAATTGAATAATATACCGGGTGTAACATGGAAATTGAGTGATACCAACAAATCAGGTGTCCAGTTTTTCGATACCCGTAATTTGCAAAAATTATGTTCTCTTGCATATTGTTTCATCAGTAGCTTTGAAGAAATAGATTGTAAGAAAACAATATTTTTTGTAATCTCATCCAAAGTTGTTTGTAGATTAGATTACAAAACATATTTGTGAATCTAAAACATTTTTCTATTCAAAGCTGACAGTCGTAGAATTGCAACAAGCTTCTGATCTATTCAGGAGACTGAAAAATTGACATTCATTGCAGTAATTATTTTGTTGCTATTTGATTTTGTGATTTCTCGAATTAGTGTATTTATTTGAATAACAAACATTTGTGGTAAACACCAATGCTTTTCTTGTGAAAATATACTAATCAAATCACAACTTGAATCGTAATTCAACCGATTATTCGTATTGTCCCAATTACAGATTTTTCGAAATATCGAAATTAATAAGTCAGTTCACATTTCGAAAACGAACTTTCAACGTGCACGTCAGTACTAAATTTATATTCGAAAACTCGTTGCGTCTACGGAAAATTCGGCAATATACGCGGAGAAATGAAAATGTTGTTGCTGTCACGAAATGTTGAGTCGATTACAAAACGAAACATTAAAAATACTTTTCGTGTCTTGATTCCAAGAAGTAATCATTCCAGCATCTACGCTGTTTGTTCTCTACGTACTTGAACAAAATCATCACAGAGGGTTATGTTTGTTTCCAAAGATTTGATTATCTTAAGCGTAGTAATGCTGTTAAGGTGTTAACCTATATCCTTCGTTGTGAAGGGTAGTGTATTTAGAGAATGTGGTCGCGAATGGAACCATTTCAAAACCATCTATAGAAATAAACAAATGATTCATCGCATACAAGTCTTTCAATCTTTTGGTTTAGATACAAGGCTGGAACAAATACATATCAAACAAAAAAGGTAATCTGACATTGAGCTCTAACAACATTGCACTCACTGCTACAAAGGGTTTTTAAATCTCTAATTATTATTGATAATCTTTCAAAATTTTGCTAAATAAGGTAAAAACGTTGAAAATTTTTCCAATCTGAACGAAATAACAAATATACAAAAGAAGTCTGCATGTATTGGTGGTGTTTTATGTCTGTTTGGTCCGCGGGAGGTATAATATTCCTCCTGTTCTCTATAGGTAAAGCTGATAACTTGCTAAAATCAAATATCAATACTATAATTATGAACTTTATCAACAATTCTTTTACCTATAAAAAACACTCTCCTATCCGCCAACTGGAGACGCGCCATGTAGAGGTTTAACAGCTCCTCCCATGGTTGAGGAGGGGTTAATTGGACAGGAAATGGGTTCGAAAGAAAAATTATATGGAAGGTAAGAGTCATGGTTTGTGACAAAGTTTAGGAATGTGATACGAACATGGAAAATATTCATGTGAAAATGTCGAATGTTTTTTTTTTGTTTGTTTTCCTTTAACGTGCTCTATTTCCGCCTTTCGGCCAATGACACGCCGGGGAATTCTGTCACCTCACTAACCCGGGAATTTTGCCGAACCCCTCTTGTGTCGAGGGAAGGAATCTTTAATGTCCAACACATCTCTGTTAGACAGGACCGACGGCTTTACATCTTCTCCGAAAGATGGATGCTCAAGCGATTCCCAGAATCCGAAAAATCGCACCGACTTTGTGGGGATTGAACCCAGGTAACTCTGCTTAGGGGACGAGCATCGTATCCTCCACGCCACCGAGCCGGTATGTCGAATGTTGGTATGCAATTGTAAGTATATGTTGTGCGTATATTGAGTAATACGTGAAGTGAAAGTGATAAAATATGAATGGTGTGTCTGATGAAACGAATGGTGTGAGTGTATATAGAATAAGAAGAATTCAAATGAAGAATGTTCGCATGATGTGAAAACCAGTCGCAAAATGGTTAGCAAATATAGTAGAAAAATTGAAAAAAAAAAATCTATTCTGCACAAAGAAATAAATGGGTTTTCTAAAAAGAATAACTAAATGTACTAGAGGGTATTTGTCAAAAAATTGGGTCTAATGGCTGCCTAATGAATATATGTATATATAGAGTATTGAATTTCGCGAATCCAAACAAACATGTACCAGTACTCAGTAAAATATGTTGGACCAATGAAACAAAGGATGAAAAAATTCCCGGAATCTTGATTAGTCACGTAATGAAGAACTTTCTGAAATGACTTCGATGGAAATTTATTAAAACAGCTAGTATCTAATGAGAATCAGGAATAGAAAAAAAAATAAATATGTGCACAAAAGTGAAACAAAATAAAGAAACCCCATTGGAATTTTATAAAAACTTCTTTCCGCCTCTATTTAAATTTTTTGACACCCGCTTCACTTCGTTGTGAAGTCTTGTAATCAATAAAGTTTTGACAATGAACTGTCTGTGAGGCAAACAATCATCAACAAAACACCATTCTGGATAGATTGATGTAATTTTTCTATTAGCTAAAATAATTATAGAAGATAAAATATTTTTAGTATGGAAGTCTTTTGAATAAATTTCTATAAATGATGAAAGAATCTCGGCCGCGGCTGAAACGAATTCATCATTAGCAGGAACTAAATTACCCAATTCTTCTTTTTCCTTCATTCTACAGGCTCTGAAGAAAACCAAAAACTGTTTGTTAGATTCAAAATTGCTATTTGACTTTGAAAAATTTTCTGATAATTTTCGCGGAATTGTTTAACCGTAGGATTTCAGGTGAAACCTCCAGCTTGCCGAATGAGTGAAAAAAGTTTTCCAATGGGTCCTGATTGAAACGATTCGTTAACAAATATTCCACGTTTTCACTTTCCTGTTTTATAGACTCCCAAAGATACAAAATGCCTATCAACGTTTGTTCAAAGCCCAAAAAGCAAGGAGGACGCGCACGAGTAGAACCGGTAATTTCCCAAGTACGAACATAATCAATAAATTGCCTTAAAATATTCTCGGGGTGATAATTCTTCCGCTAAAGAGCGTAAATTCCTTTTTTCTTCACATTCAAATAATCGAACAAGTTATTAACCGTCTTCAGAAATTCTGAAGTATTGACTGAGGTATCGGATTCGAGTTGTTTAGTGTTAAACGCCGTTAAAATGGCTGCGGATACAGAGTTACTGAAAATTTGGCTTGCTAGAGACACTTTCATTCTCTCAAATGGTTTCGGGCGTATATGAGCATCTGTTATTTTACACATTGAACGAGCATTAACTAATTTGGAGTCTATTATGTACGTCTCCTCTATGTCTGACCATGACGCTGTCTTACCACCGGCATCTATTTTACCGTGAGCCACAAATTGGTTACGAAGCAATTTTATTAAATGAGGAACATCGTAAAGAAAAACAATATCTTGGCCGTCGATATTAACAATAGGATGTTCCACGGTAACCCCTATATCACGATAAGCTTTTCTGTTATTCGTTCCTGATCACACGTGATAGCCCTTACCAATATTCCAATTGATTTCAATTTTGAAATAAGGGTTATCAGTATGGTTTTATTTCACCTCCCGCCATATTTCCAGAAACGACGAAATAACCTAACGGAATTTTGTAATAAGCATAAAGTCCTCGAATCATAAAAACAAGAACGTGATTTCCGAGATTTTGTTGTCGACCAAATTCTCCATAATCTGAAACTCCTCGATGTAATCGAATTTAGAATTGTAACTAATACTTCTCTTTATTCCGATTTCATCAAAAGTATTTTTCTGCTTCGGTAGAACCGTCAAATTTCAAACGCAAATGTTCGAAAACGCTATCAAGAAAACCCGTCTCTAATTTGATCGAATTGAACCATTTCGAGATTGTGCTTTTATGCGGGAGAGTGAATCCTGACGAACTCGAAGGAAATTATATAATCCGGGCTTCTATAAAAATTGTGAGAGCAAATTTTTTCTTCTTCCGAATACTCTGTATGCGGCTTATGTTCCGTTTGGAGATCTATGAGCGTTTTGACACTTCCTGAAGGTTGCTTCACTCTTCTCCTATGTTCTTTCAGAAAGATCTGGCCTTTGGCGCGACCGCGACGTAATCGACGATTAGTTTGACGAAGGACATTAATACATTTCCTTAATTTATTGATTTGTTTTTGTTTCGAAGCTAATTTACGTTTCAATTGAAAAATTCCGCGGGAGGAACATGAAGAATCTAAGTTTGCCGTAGAGAAGAAATATGTCGACAGTGAACTTCCGTGTTCGTCAAAAAGTAGTTTTCCAGTCACTTCAGCCTCACAGGGGATACGTAATTATGTTTTTATTTTTATCAGAATCAGCGCCGAAATCCACAAAATCGAGTTGCAGAGTTGGTACAGCATGAGAGCGTAAATGACGTTTCGAATGATCAGTAAAACACGAATCCGTAAAGTGTTTACTACAAATTCTTTTGTACCTGATGTCTTTACGCGGAACAAATGAAATTAAATCCCGCCGATCGATTGCCCGAAGCCAATCACCTTGTCGTGAGTCCAACGGAAATCTGAAAAATGAAACATTTGAAACCCCCTCGCAGCGATATTTATTTTCACATTATTTCACTGAACACCTATACACGATTGCTTGGATCTTATTGGATTTTTTTACCATCGCCATTACTGGGAAAGCTCTTTCAGTACATTCAGTAGCAAAAATTTTTAATCGACAGCGACCCTATATAAAATAAACCTGTTCTAGGCAAAATCAATCAAATAGAAACAAACACTTACCCAAAAGTCCGACTAAATACTAATTCTCGTTTCAAACTATGAGAAATATAGGAACTCTTAAAAAGTGACATCCCCCTCCTCAATGTACTTCCTACCCATTCAAATATAAATGGAAAAATCCAGAAGACACATAGGATAATTTTATTGGTTCGATTCAGTTGCATATGAATGTTTTCAGTAACAAGGTTGCCAGATTGTGATCCAACCATAACGAGTAACAGAATACGGAACCAAAAACATTTATTAATAAATTAATAAATCAAAATATACAGGGTCATTGACAGAAATTATTCATAATTTTATAATCAGAGTGTCGACAATTCAAATTGAGAACTTGCAGTAGATTTAACGAAATATACTCAAATATATAATCAACTAGCAGTCAAAATTTAAAAGAATACAGTTAAATTTTGTAACTTATTGAAAATTTTAATACTGAATATTGTAAATCGAAGTACATAACAAATGATGCATTAGAATAAAATAATGTCTAAAATTAGACGTAATGGAAATTCGATAAAATTATTCACAAATATTCTAACTTCCTCCCATCATTTTTTAAACAGTTCTCAATTCGGGAACATAATCATTGATCGTTGCTTTTTTCAGCATGTTAGGATCTAAATTTACAAAAGATCTGCGAACTCTAAATTCCAAAGCTCTCCGGGTATTCAACAACTTCACTCTCGTACGTTACTTTTCAGAAAAATTTAAATGTTGAGGGAATTGACGTATTTTTTTTTACCACAAATGTATGTTGTGATTTCGGAAATTCGAGCATAGATGATCCTACGATAATCGTAGGATTGCAGGATATGTCCCGACTACTATTTTTCAGTTCCTATTCTAACAATACTTTGTTCTCGTTCCATTCCATTCTTGGTGAAATTGATTTTTTCCAAATTGAGACAAAAACATGGAAAATTTAATAGAAATTATCTTGATTTAAAAGAATTCAACAATCAATTATTTCCTCACATCTTGAAACTCAAATGGTTTTCTTCAAAATAAACCAGAAGGGGCTAACGAAAACCTTGATGGAGAAAAGTCTCATTCAACCACTATTACTAAGACTTGAAGGTGATTGGATATTTCCACCAGCCATAAAGAATCTTGAGAGGAAATGAATTGTATATTCATGACTTGGAACGTAAGGTATATTCGATTATTATTTACTATGAACACATTTGTATTCGCCTACACTATAAGTGGTCGTATTCGTTGTAATCTTAAGTACTTAACTTTGAAATCTTAAATGCTTTGAATTATTCACAAAATTTTCCATTTTCGTACTCTATATAACATGAAATTTGAAAGGAAACATATATCTACGTTGAAGAATGCAATTTTTTTCACCAGCAGCAGAGTTACGGACAACAATCATCGTTCGCCGCCGGTTTTTTTTGTATCCAGGGAAGTAAACCTCCTCATCATTGCGCTGGGTTGGCGTGGCGGCACTATAGATTGTAGAAAGAAATTCTACAATTACAAAAACTCTCTGTTGTTCAAATATTGGTCTTACCAAGATTTGCTTCAATACTGGGAATCACGGCCACAGTTTTTAAGGGTTAACCGTTTTGAAGCAGTATAATTTAATGAATAATTTTATGCATTTGAAGTAGTTTACAGTTTTGGTTTAAATTTCCTCCTAACCGTTGGTATTGGTGGAAAGTCTTCTTCAATTTCGAGAGAGGATGCTACTTTTTCCTTGCACAAGAATTTCATGAAATGATTGGTCAGATCTATATTGCTGGAAGTGATCAACTAAATTTTTAGGTAGATTGGGCACACTTTAATATTAATTGTAGTACTTTGCATTTGTTTGCTGACAATATTCATATGAAATAAAACGTCATGTCAAATAATAATTCCAAAATAAATTGAAAATTTTGTACAGACGTTAAGAGGGAACTTGCTTTATGTCTTGCATCAATGTGAAAGGAATTACCTTCAGCCAATTCTAGAAGACTTTCGTAAACCGTAATTAAATAAAATTTAAGGGGCTTTATTGCGTCAATTCTGCTGGGCCATCTTGTCTCACTTAGAGGCTTTAAACTTAACCCGGGGACATACCACCTTTTTGTGCATGACGAAAAAAAATTATATAACTCTTGCACAAAATTAAAAAAGTTTATTGTAGCACGTGACACCTTAGAAGCGTCATTTACTGTTAAGTTCAAAGTATGAGCCGCACAAAGTATAAAAAGGGGTTTCGGATTCGCATCAAGAATGCATTTTTGAAGCCCAACATGTTTTCCTTCATATTTGTTCCATTATCATAACCTTGTCCCTAAAGTGTTTTAATTCTAAACTTTATTTTTCAAATTTTCTATCACAAATGTATACATCTCTTCTCCTGTAGAGTCCAGTATTGGATTAAACGCAATAAAATTTCAACCTTTTTTGAAGTGGTGTTAAGGACAACATACCCTAGAACAAGACTAATTTGTTCAGTATGACTAGTGCCTGGTGTACAATCTAATATTATTGAAAAAATGCGAACCATTTTTATAATTTTATTTCTTACTTTGGACGACAATAATTCAATTATTTCATTCTGTATTTGCACGCCTAAATAATGAGTCATTTTAACAGATTTTTTTTGGGAGTTATACACTCGGCTAACCTGCTGTCTCATCACTGAATCAATAGAGGCAATCATCTCAACAGCTTTTAGAAAATTTCCATTATCATGTTCGAAAAGCAATTGAGAAGAATCTTGAAGTGCCAAGCATTGTGTAGATAAATACTTAACAATCGCAATAATTCTTTCCAACACGTCTCGCCAATATTTTTTTTTGTTTCTGAAATCCGCAGATGATGAGCATTAACAGTCATAGATGTCTCCAACATTTTTTTTAAATTTACCCAAGTGTTTATATAACTGTTGTGTAAAATTGACGTTTCGTGTCTCTTAATTAGTTTAATAAGACAAGTGTTGCCAATCAGATACTCGATTTGTATCACAAAAAGCGTTAGGAGTTTTACATTTACAAAACAACTTACAACAAAAACAAAACAATGAATCTTTAGAAATAGAGTAAATAAGTCAAGCCCTTTCGACTTTTTCTTCATTTGCTAGATTTCTTTCAAAGTATTTGCACGAAAACTTTCTCTTATCTTTATTAATAGGAAAGCTAAAACTGATGTCTATGAAGGGCGGACCACGTTTAACCAATATTCTAGCCATCTCATTGGTGATTCTTTTGAGCCACAAACTCGGGTCGGATGGAATTATATCGATACTAGCCTCATTACAGCCTTCATTGAAAGTGTCACTTGCAGCAAGTAATAATTAGTACTCATGGAATTAGGAATTAACTGCTAAAGGAACCACAATGATAAGCACCACGTGGGTAGGGTAGGAAATATTCTTAAAAAGTTAACTAAGTAGCCTATAGTGTTTAACTTTATAGGGCAGATTATTATTAAGTAAGATATGGCCGATTAAAGTTTGCATATTTGAGTGAAAAGCAATTTGTTCGAGCGCTTTCAGCTTAAATCCTTTCAAAAATAAAGGCAAAAAGGATATTAAACTAATTTGATCTTATAGCCCTTAAAAAACCCTACAAAATGGTTTTTTAAAAAGATCAATAGCATAAAAACTAAGCGAGTTATGGATAAAACCAGTTACTTTCTTAAACTCGTATATGACATTTCAATTAATAAAAAGATATTTGGCTAAAAAAAAATTAATTATAACCAGTATCCTATAAAGGGTTAATGTTGCTAGAATAAAGTAGGAAACACTTACCATTTTATACAAAATCAAGGCGTTGAAATTGCAGTCAGCAGGTATTCGGCACTTAATTTAAAAAAAGAGTAAACAAAATATTACACAACACAACACCCCACTTGACAAAATAAAAATAACTCTATATGTAGAAATTAATAGGATTACTTGTTTTTATTCATTTGTTGCACGGTCCATTGAACTAACTGATTTAAAAACGCCTGTGGTGATACATGGCTTTTATTGCGGTCCAGGCGTTATTCATGTCTGAACAGGAAAAATCAAGAAACTGCCGCCGGATATGTTCTCGCAACATAGGAATCGGCAGTAAGTGGATGATATACTAATAAAATTTCGTGTGTATTTATACCTAATCCTATTTAATTTCTCAACTTTTATATTAATATTTTTTTTGGACCCTCGGTTTTGGCGCCGTGTGCATTGCACATATGGTTGCGGAGACTCTGTTTGCAGGCTCTGTAGCTATAAGAAAAGACATTCAAGTAAAAGTATTTCCCATAAATCATATATTCTATGAAGTTCTGGAGTTTGTTTACGAAGTTCGAATCATTCCAGAATGTATTTTTAATAATGAACGCAATATAGAATTTAAATTTTCGAAGATTCACAAGTGTTCTTTAAATATGTAGCCAAACATCAGAACTAATACTTTCAGTGAATTGAGGATAGAGAGTTCATATGAATATTGGTCCAGAAACTCTTTCATCAAAAAAACGGGATATGTATTAAAAAAATATTATAGTTCGTGGAATGTGAAAAAATTACGCAATGATGAATGAAGTCGCTACTTTTATGATGATAAGCAAAAGCTCGAATTAGTTATAACGTTGAATAAACATAATGGAACTATTTTGAATTTTTACAGTTGACTTCTGAAAAAGTATTGTTATAATTTTCTTAAAAAGTCATATTTCTATTTCTGTAATAAAAATCTAACTATTCACTAATCATAATCTCTTCTATCCACTGTATAAGAAAAAGTACGCCCATGGATCATCATTCTAAGATAACTTCGAGATTTTTAGCAGCCATCTGATAGTAGTAACTGAAAATAAAAAATTATAGTATTCTGTTTTATCAAGAGCCATCTATGGACCATCTATGAACCTCAACTCAATCTTTCAATCCTGACCTATCCTAACCAGCCAGGATCGCGATCCTGGCTGGCGAAAAAGCTTCATTTTATTCTATGGGGTGCTTTGTCTTCTTCTATACTTGCTTCTATACTTGGTCTATGGCACCAGCAACAAAGTTACGTACAACAATCATCGTTCGCCGGTCGCCGGTCGCCGAGTTGGCGTGGTGACACTATAGATTGTGAAAGAAAACAAACTCTAAAGACTCTCTGTTGTTCAAGTGGGCGAAATATTGGGCTTACCAAGATTTGTTTACAAGGAATCATGGCCACAGTTATTTAGGGTTAACCGTTTCGAAGGTTGTTTTAATGAATAATTTTATCTTTAAGTATTTTTTCTTAAAAAAATCCCATCTTATGAAAAATTTGGAATTTTCACAGAATTCTGATAGTAATTATTCATATTTTGTTAACTATTGAAAAATTTAATATCATATTTGCATGTATAAATTTTTTCTTTAAATTTTTTCATTTTACTGTAACATTTGCAATAGTTTCATTTTGAAGAGTTGACTTCTAAAATGTATTGTTATAATTTTCTGAAATATCATATCTCTATTTCTAGTAACTAAGAATCTATTCATAATCTTGAATTTTAGCCATCTGATAGTAATAACTGAAAAATATTTATCATGAATTTTTATCTTGACCTATCTCTAACTCAAGATTGATCTGGTAATATGAAGCTTTCATTTTTATTCTATGATGCTGTCATTTTTATACTTGGTCTATGACACCATTCAATGTCATAGACCAAGTATAGAAGTAGACAAACCACCCCTTAGAATAAAATGAAGCTTATTCGCCAGCCAGAATCGCGATCCTTGTTGGTTAGGATAGGTTAGATTGAAAGATTGAGATGAGGTTCATAGATGGTCCATAGATGGCTCTGGATAAAACAGAATACTATAGGTTTTTATTTTCAGTTACTACTATCAGATGGCTGCTAAAAATTTCAAAGTTATCCTAGAATGATAATCCATGGGCGTACTTTTTCTTATACAGTGGATAGAAGAGATTACTATTAGTGAATTGTTATTACAGAAATAGAGATATGACTTTTTAAGTAAATTATAACAATACATTTTTAGAAGTCTACTCTAAAAATTCAAAATAGTTTCATTATTGGGATTGAGAATATTACTACGTAAAAAATATCACTGTTTAAGATGGAAAAGTTTATTCAACGTTATAACTAACTCGAGCTGTTTGTCATCAGACAAGTAGCGAATTCATTTATCATTGCCAAATTTTTTCACATTCCACGATGTATAACAATTTTTATAGTACATATCTCGTTTTTTGATGGAAGAGTTTCTAGACCAATATTCATATGAACTCTCTATCCTCAATTCACTGAAAGTATTAGCTCCTGATGTTTGGTTACATATTTAAAGAACACTTGTATATCTTCGAAAAACTTGAATTTATATTGCGTCTATTATTAAAAAATACATTCTAAACTGATTCGAACTTCGTAGACAAACCCAGAACATCATAGAATATAGGATTTCTGGGAAAAACTATTACTTGAGTGTCTTTGCTTATTGCTACAGAGCCTGCAACCAAAGGCAACCAGTGTTTTTGAAGAATGAAGATTTTCGGACCTTTTTCTTAGCGTTCTAAAGAAGGGATATTTTTTACTTGAGAAAAGATATGCTGGCGATGATGGGAGCATTATATCGTTGATAAGTACCACCAACAATATAAATCGGAATTTTTATGGCATTTGAAACAATAACTACAAGACAATTTTGATATAGGAAAAGTAACATGCAATGAATAGTTTTCCATCGAAATATTTATTAAATACCTACGAGAGTGTTGTGATCTTCTAGGTTCTCATAAGATATAATTTCAGTTTCTGAACTGTAAACTACTTCAAATTCATAAAATTATTCATTAAAACAACCCTTCGAAACGGTTAACCCTAAAAAACTGTGGCCATGATTCCCTGTATTGAAGCAAAACTTGGTAAGCCCTATATTTCGCCCACTTGAACAACTGAGAGTTTTTGTGTTTGTTTTCTTTCTACAATCTATAGTGTCACCACGCCAACCCGGCGACCGGCGAACGATGATTGGAGTCCGTAACTTTGCTGCTGGTGCCTGCTTTCGGGCACCGCCAGAGGCGTCAGACTAAACATACAGTCTTGTCAGATTGATTATGGATAGAAAATATCGATTATTTTATAGATGAAGAAAATTAGTGAATTGCAATCTTCAACGTAGATATATGTTTCCTTTCAAATTTTATATTATATGGAATACGAAAATGAAAAATTTTGTAAATAATTCGAAGCCATTAAGATTTCAAAGTTACGTACCTGAAAATGCACGTTTCATCATATCGTTTATTAATAAAATAGATTGGAGCTTTCATGCGATTTTATACTTTCGGTTTTCGGTGGCCCCCTCTGAATTATTTTGAAGAAAACGCTTTGAGTTCCAAGACGTGATGAAAAATTGATTATTGAATTCTTTTTGAATCAAGATAATTACTATTAAATTTTCCATGTTTTTGTCTCAATTTGGAAAAAATCAATTTCACCGAGAATGGAATGGAAGGAGATCAAAGTATTGTTAGAATAGGAATTGCAAAAATAGAAGTCGGGATATATCCTGCAATCCTACGATTATCGTATGATCATCTATGCTCGAATTTCCGAAATCACAACATACATTTGTGGTAAAAAAAAATACGTCAATTCCCTCAACATTTAAATTCTTCTGAAAAGTAACGTACGAGAGTGAAGTTGTTGAATACCCTGAGAGAGAACTGTTTAGAAAATGATGGGAGGAAGTTTGAATATTTGTGAATAATTTTATCGAATTTTCATTACGTGCAATTTTAGACATTATTTTATTCTCATGCATCATTTGTTATGTACTTCGATTCACAATATTAAGTATCTTATTTTCCATAAGTTAAAAATTTAACTGCATTCTTTTAAATTTTGACTGCTGATTGATTGGTTATATATTTGAGTATATTTCGTTAAATCTACTGCAAGTTCTTAATTCGAATTATCGACACTCTGATCATAAAATTATGAATAACTTCTGTTAATGACCCTGTATATTTTGATTTATTAATAAATTAATGTTCTTTGGTTCCGTATTCTCTTACTCGTTAGGGATCGATCACAATCTGGCAACCTTGTTCACCGAAAACCATAGCATTCATTTGCAACTGAATCGAACCAATTAAATTATCCTGTGTCTTCTTGAAATCTATATTTCAATGGGTAGGATGTACATTGAGAAGGGGATGTCACTTTTCAAGAGTTCGAATATTTCTTGTAGTTTGAAATATTGTGAAAATAAATATCGCCGTGGGGTTTCAATTGTTTCATTTTCAGATTTCCGTTGGACTCACGACAAGGTGATTGGCCTCGGGCAATCGATCGGCGGGATTTAATTTCATTTGTTCCGCGTAAAGACATCAGGTACAAAAGAATTGGTAGCATACACCTTGCGCATTCGTGTTTTACTGATCATTCGAAACGTTATTTACGCTCTCATGCTGTACCAACTCTGCAACTCGATTTTATGGATTTCGGCGCTGATTCTGATAAAAATAAAAACATAATTACGTATTCCCTGTGAGGCTGAAGTGACTGGAAAACTACTTTTTGACGAACACGGAAGTTTACTATGGACATATTTCTTCTCTACGGCAAACTTAGATTCTTCATGTTCCTCCCGCGGAATTTTTCAATTCAAACGTAAATCAGCTGCGACACACAAACAAATCGATAAATTAAGGAAATGTATTGATGTCCTTCGTCAAAACAATCGTCGATTACGTCGCGGGCGCGCCAAAGACCAGATCATTTTGAAAGAATATAAAAGAGTGAAGCAACCAGTACGAAGTGTCAAAACGTTCATAGATCTCCGAACGGAACATAAGCCGTATTCAGAAGAAAAAAAATTTGTTCCCACAATTTTTTATAGAAGCCCGGAATATAAAATTTCCTTGTAGTTCGTCAGGATTCACTCTCCCGCATAAAGGCACAATCTCGAATTGGTTCAATTCGATTAAATTAGAGACGGGTTCCCTTGATAGCGTTTACTTTCGAACATGTGCGTTTGAAATTTGACGGTTCTACCGAAGCAGAAAAAACTGTGTTATACTTCTTGATGAAATCGGAATAAAGAGGAGTATTAGTTACAATTCTAAATTGATTAGTTTCAGGTTATGGAGAACTCGGTCGACAACAAAATTTTGGAAATCACGTTCTTGGGCTTATGATTCGAGGACTTTATGCGTATTACAAAATTCCGTTAAGTTAGTTCGTCGTTTCTGGAAATATGGCGGGAGGTGAATCGAAAACCATACTGATAACCCTTATTTCAAAATTTAAATCAATTGGAATATTGGTAGGCATTTTGTATCTTTGGGAGTCTATAAAACAGATAAGTGAAAACGTGGAATATTTGTTAACGAATCGTTTCAATCAGGACCCATTGGAACATTTTTTCAGTCATTCGGTAAGCTGGAGGTTTTCACTCCTACGGTTGAACAATTCATTGGCAAGACTTCACATTGAAGTGAAGCGGATGCCAAAAATTTGAATAGGCGGAAAGAAGTTTTATAAAATTTCAATGCACTTTTGTATATATATATATATATATATATATATATATATATATATATATATATATATATATATATATATATATATATATATATATATATATATATATATATATATATATATATATATTTCATTGCGTGACAGCATATATGTATATAATATATATATATATATATATATATATATATATATATATATATATATATATATATATATATTTTGATGAGGAATTTAATTTCCTTTGAAATGTAATATCTCATATATGTTACCTAAAATATTTCATCTTATTTTTATATTCATATCTAACTCAATAAACGTTTTAATTTAAAACAAAAGGTCTGTTGTCAATTTTATTTCTCGTTATGAACTTGATCATTTGCATAAATTAATTTGATACTCTTAATGAATTTCTATGAGCACAAAAAATAATTATTGGCCATAATTTTCAATTATGTAATCATAAATCTGATATATTATATACATATTAACGATAAATATAATTAGATTTTCGGTTTTTTGACCTAAATTCTAAGACAAATATTTCAAATTTTCATGATTCAAATAATAATAATAATAATAAAACCCATAATTGATAAACAGTACCCTAAGCGAAGTTAATTTTGAGGCAATGCGTCTTTTGTTTTGACGGCTTCTCGAGACACAGACGAGTTCACTGGGGTTTTTCGCTGTTTCCTTTGGGAGGCCACCGTCCGACAGAAATCAACTAGACATTTCGTGCTGAACATCGTCCGTTATACGCTTTCAACTTGTATTCGAAAATAGAAATTACTTCTCAGCTTCACTTGTAACAGTGTAGTGAGTTGTTTGGATAATATTAAATTAGAAATTATTGCGGAAGGACATATTGAAACCCAATTTTCTCAATAAATCGTAAAAACTTCGACTAAAGTGACAGAAATCCATGTTATTCATCAACTTGTACGCACTATGCAACCTATTGCATGCTTTGCGACACTGACTGGTAGAAAATGGAGAGTGCGAACATAGAACATGATAGCGTCAAATTGTTTGTCTATTTTCGTCTCTGTACAGATTTATTTATGGATAAATGAATTGATGTTTTGTTTTTCTATTGTTATGCATCGAATAGCCTTTTTTACTAGATATTTCGTCTTTCGCTTTATATTTGTTACATTGGTTTACCGATTACTTCTTGTCAAGAGTGTTGTCGAAATTGCATTTGCCATTAATATAATGCACAGTAAATACCTAACTGATACAATATCTGCAATTTATTCATTTTCATAATGTATAGATGATATCATAATAATACATCACCTTTAAAAATTATTTGAAAAATATCACAGTTATGTATTGAATTACTTCAAAAGTTCTTTTATTTAAACAAAATTAATCATTCTTTTCGAAAATGCACTTAACTAATGATATGAATTCATGAAATCATCTTTGTCAATGTATATAAAAAGTGAGGTTAATCTTATTGAAACTGTCATCTCTAGAACTTTATGTTCTGTACTTACACTAGTTCTATGTCAATTATAATGTTGAAAATGGCATTTTTAAAACCGCAGGGTGTCGAATCAAAATTATTTTTTGTCGAAGCTTATTCTCTCTCATTTTATATCTGATCTAACTGCTATGGTTGTCCAGTTACACCTTGACTTTTTCAATAAATTTCACTTTTTAACATTAAATGAATATTGAGATATTTTGATGGTCAGTTATGTTATACTCCTGAACTTGTTTAATTATTAATATTTTTAACAAAAACACTTTGGCATGATTATAATCTCTTACCCAGCATAACTTTCTTTGTTGAAGTCGAATATGAAACATTTTCTCCTTTTCAATCTAAATCCTAGGCACTATGGCATTGAAATCAGGTTCAGAATTCTAGTATTTTAATGGGGTAGTGTATTATAATGTTGCTGGAGAGTGGAACATTGAAATGCCGTAGACATATTTGAAATGAAAGAGCATTTTTTTTTTTCTTCATTCATGAGTGGAGCTGATTACATGGCTTCGAACATAGAATGTTCTCGCAAAGTAGCTGTAGATCTTAGGTGAAGTAGATTCAGGTAATCATAGCTCAAATACTCGCACAATGTGTCAATTTGCTTCATTGAGGCAGTTTTTAATTATCTACATTCTGATTTGATTTACAATTAACAGATTCGAATATCTGAACTCAAATAAAGTGAATTTGTTGAATAATAAGAAGGTGAATAACCATATTATCAATATTGCTACCAGAACTTATATATACCAAAATGAAAAAGGCTTCTTTCTTGCAGATTATTTGAACAGTATGGATTGTGGTAATATTCTCCTCCACGATCCTCTTTTTTTATTTATTAGGTATGGTATCGTTAACCATTTTCTACTCTTGACTTTTACTGCAATGAATTATTTACCTACTAAAACAGGTGATAGTTTGATACAGTGTCGATAGTCAAAATTTACTGGTAAAGTTTTCGCTTAATAATTTTGGGTCCCAGAATCCAAATCATTTTGCCCTGCTCGGCTATCGTTTAGGAAAAACAAAACCCAAATTTCCTTGGAAGTCTTCTTGTCTATTCATTCAAACTCTATAATTTCTTCATTAAAATGCTTTTTACCATTACAATGGATGAAACATACACACATGTACCATTTATCAGAAATTCTAAGCTCTAATATACATTAATTTCTTATTAAAATGCTCTTCAATTCGAATGTTTATTTTCTAGACAGTTGACCCGCCATATTTACAATTATTTCATGTTCCGTGTTATACGACATAACTGAGAGCGAAATTCAACTGGGAATATTTCCAAACCTACCCTAACTAACCTAATTTTACCTAAAACCTAACCTTCTAACCTACTCAATTCAGAATTATAGATTTAAATCAGGTTTGTGTTTCGGTTAGGTTAGTTAGGTTTGGTTTGAAGAGATTCAGTGACATTGCGAGTTGAACTCTTGATAGAGCAGCTCCAAACAAGAATGTTTTTACGCTTTCTCAACAACTGGTGTAAATGTTTTAGCCATTGGATTCTTCTGCATCCTCGAGCCTTCAATTTTTTGCTAGATAATAAGGTGTAGTAGTTTATGTTTCTCATTACACAGCCAAAATACTGGAGCTTATTTCCTTCAGAGATCTTGTCTATGCGCTTGAGACCTCTGCATCAGTGACATAAGATTCTCAGTAGATGTCTGTAAATCCACATCTCAAATGCCCTCAATTGTTCAGAGCAAAACGGGAAATCAGGTGCATCCGGGAGTCTCGCGACCAAGTACCAAAAAGAGCCTCTTACTGAGGGGTTCTTCCGTGTTTCGGACACGATGAGCCAAAAAAAGTGAAAGCCACCTACCACTTTGACTTTGACGAACACTTTAAGGGCGTCATTCCACCAAAACGAATTTCGTCCACACTTCACGCCTTACTCATCCCACAGGGCCCCACCTGGTTTACAGACAGATCCAAAACCATGATGGTCCGGTGTGTACAGGAAACCTACACAGGAACTACAGAGACGCATACATCTATATATGCTCTGACAGCCAAAACGCCCTTGGATATCTTAAAGATAATTGACGAATGCAAAGAAGCACTTCGATAACCCAGTGCTACTAACAGTTACTCTGCTTTGGTGCCCAGCTCATCAGGGTATCGAAGGAAATGAGATAGCAGACATCCTTACCAAATAGGCAATAGCTGTTAGGCCGGTGGGACTAGAACCTACTCTGAACATCCCATGGACCCACGTGCGCTCTTTCTTTCAAAACTGGAACACCACCGAAGCCCTGAACTATTGAGCAGGCATCTCGGGACTGAGACAGTCAGAATGGCTCATAGAGGGGCAGCAAACGAAAAAGAGTATATAGGAACTATTGACCTTCTATAAATTGTCTATTGGGATGATAGTTTGGTTTATTGAGGGGACACCAGCTCAATAAACAATTACACATCATGAGACTATTGGAAACTCCACAATGCCGTGGTTGCCTAGAAAATGACGAAACAACAGAGCACATACTCTTCGAATGTCTCGTTCCAGGCGACCAGACTGAACACCTTGGCGGCTGAAACACTTAGCGTCCGGATGATCCAGTAGGCCCCCTACAAGTCTTGCAAGCTTCATAAAAAAGTTTTTTTGATATTAGCATTAAAAAACCAAAAAGGTAGAACAAATACATATAGGGGGTTTTACCCCGACGAGTTGCCCATATATCTGTTCATGCAATCAAACTGATTTCATGAAAAAATATAAATCCACCACCCGGTAATTAATACCATTGCCAGGCAATGATTATAATCAAAACATATCCCGGAATAATTATATATTAGGATAACGTTAAATTTTATGAGAATATATCAATCTACCAGAATATATACATATTAAAGCATCATCAGACAATGATATCAATGTACCAAGAAGGAGTGTCAGAGGCTTTCTCCCGAGAAAATCCAGTGTACGGACCCTAGTCAAGTAACACTGAATATTACTCATTAATAGTTTCCTTTGTGTGAACTGGTGAACGATCGAATAGAATACTGCTCTGAATATAAATATGACAAAATTGTCAGTTAATTATATTACATTTATATAAACAAATAAATAAAATATGAAATGAGATTCTGAGCAGTATAAACTAAAGAGAAAACCTATGACTCTACCTCATTATTATTTTCGGAAAGAAACCTACGAAGAATATTACAAGATTTGATGACTGTAATCTTTTGTAACTGTTCAAACAAATTTTCTTCAGACCCAAAATCTCAATACTTTTGTGAAGATTTCTAGGAATAACAACTGTTGTGGAAATAATGGGTAGAATAAATATTTTCTTCATTTTCCACATTTTTTAATCTCGTCGCCAAGCATCATATATTTAGAAATTTCCTCATTGTATTTATTTTGTATATTATGTGTGTCGGGTATAGCAATATTAATTATATATGTTATTTGATTCTGTTTATCATTAAGAATGATATCTGGTCTATTGTGTTTTACAGCTCTGTTGCAAAGAATTGTTTTATCAAAATAGAGTTTATATTTGTCATTTTCACAAATAATCTCAGGTTCATATTTGTGAAATTTTTTCTTTAGGAATTAGGTCATGTTTAATTCCTAGATTAAAATGAATAATATTAGCGACGGCATTATGTCTTTCTGAATAATCTGTTGAAGCAAGGACTGAGCAAGATGATAATATATGAAAACTGTTTCTGAAGAACAGAAACATCTACGACAAGAATCATCTATATTTTGTTTGATGATGTGTTTTCTATAATTCCTCGTGAAAACAACCTGATCCTGGATCGCAATTGCCAAGCCTTCTGTTTCAGCAAACAATTCTCCAGATACTAACCATTTATTCGATGCGATTTCATCAATATAATCATTTTTAATTCTTTAGGTGCTTTCCGTGTAATTCCTTCTGCATCCAACTTTCTCTTCTAGAATTATCATCAAATATATCAAAATCTACCTTCTGCATTGTCAAGTTCAGAGGTGTAAGATTATAATCTGAAGCAACAACAATATCATGTAATTTAGACGTTCTCTGTTTATCATGAAAATGGGAACGTAGATGAAAAATCTGTTTACTATGAAGATTATTCAAATCAATTAATCCACGACCTCCAAGATGTCTAGGTAGTGTAACTCTCTGAACAGCTGACTTTGGGTGGTGCTTATGATATTTACAGAGCATTTTCCTCGTTTGACATTGTAATTCATTTAGATCAGTTTTAGACCATTTAGTAATTCCAAAAGAAGATGTAACAATAGGAACAGCATAGGAGTTCATAGCTCTGAAAAGGTTTTTACTAGTTAAATAACTCTTGATGATAATTCTAAGTCATTTTTAATATGAACTTCTAATATTTTCTTTAGTGCTGCTATGGTTGATTGTCTTCTTGTCAAAATCCAAGATATTTATATGTATCTCCTTGATGCATTGGCTCGATTTCGATATTAGAAATCTTCATATAATCAGAGGTAATCCTTCCTTTTTCAATAGAAAGATTTTTACATTTTGGAAGCCTAAATTTCATATGAATATCATTGGAATAGTTGAAAGTAATCTCAAGTAGACTTTTCAAATGAGATCTGGTTCCGGCATATAATTTAATATCATCTAAATAAATTAAGTGACTTGATTTGAATTCAGTTGATAGACTCTTTATTTTGAAGCCGAAACTAGTAGCATTTAATTCTTGAGATAATGGATTGAGGCAAAGACAAAACCAAACATATTATATAGTTTAGACATGTACCTTTTTTATTTGTTCCATTATTTGTTATTTTGTAATAACAAAACATAATGAATTTATTCATTTCATAAGTCCATTTCATGCGTTTTATTTTTTATTAGTTTTGTGAAGATCTGAATTAGGTGATGAAGTTATGATAAGATTAGAGGAACGAGGTGATTCTACATGATTATGAAAACAGTCACCAAATCTTTTGTTGTTCGAAGAATAGACAGAACAAGTAGAAATGTCAGATCCTTAGATTTACTTCGTGTATGATATGAATGTATAGTTTTTAAAATATTATTCCTACCTTCATTTAAGTTGTTTACCTTATCATCATATTCATGATCAACGGGCCCAGAAATAATTTTCTTTGCAACGTTACCTGAATCAGATGATATGAAAGTTTGAGAATCAGATGGTCCTGCATCTAAACGATCTTGAGTGCAGATTTTGAAGTTCTTCTCCAAGAAATATCTATCACATAAATCGCAAGGATATTTTGGTGGATTATATTCATCATCAGAGTCATATTTATATGAAGAATTCATTTTTGGAATTCGAAAACTTGACAGCTGTCAATAATATATTTCATAAAACGTTTTCCTGAAAAATGGATTAATAAAGCTAGGAAATTTTATGTGTACTTACTTTTAATAACTTAAAAATACTTATCTGAAAAATAGAACTAATTTAAATATCTAAAACTTTTCAAAATTCAAAATTTTAGCAGTGATGTTCATTTATGGAATAATTATGTATATATATATATATATATATATATATATATATATATATATATATATATATATATATATATATATATATATATATATATATATATATATATATATATATATATATATATATATATATATATATATATATATATATATATATATATATATATATATATATATATATATATATATATATATAAAAATATATACAGCAATACCTAAAACCAACATGAAGTGACCAATCCAGTTCATCATTCCTAGCAGACAGGAATGGACCAACTCCAAGGACTGCCTACTTGAGGGTCCCTGTTGGTACACAGACTTCTCAAAAACTGCAAAAGGTTGTGGAGCTGGTGTCTAAGGTCAAGGTATATATATATATATATATATATATATATATATATATATATATATATATATATATATATATATATATATATATATATATATATATATATATATATATATATATATATATATATATATATATATATATATATATATATATATATATATATATATATATATATATATATATATATATATATATATATATATATATATATATATATATACAGCAATACCTAAAACCAACATGAAGTGACCAATCCAGTTCATCATTCCTAGCAGACAGGAATGGACCAACTCCAAGGACTGCCTACTTGAGGGTCCCTGTTGGTACACAGACTTCTCAAAAACTGCAAAAGGTTGTGGAGCTGGTGTCTAAGGTCAAGGTGCTGCTAAGGAACAGTTGATCTGTCTTGGCCGGCTTGCCACTGTTTTACAAACAGAAATGTTCCCCTGTACTAACCTCTTGCTTGCGGGGGGATTAACAAATAGGTCAATGAAAATCATCACCGATAGCCAAGCAACACTGAAGGAGTTGGCATCCGATAACTGTACATTAATTATGATGCAGGAATGTCACGCCACCCTTGTCAAACTGGAAGAACGGAGCAGGCGCCGTCTCATGTGGGTACCCGGACACTTGAAATTCCTCTTGAGACTGCAAGGATGGAAAATATCCGATGGTTGGACCTGAAGGTAGGTGAGCACTAGATGAGTCTCTCAGTTCTTAGACACTCTCGACTTGCTATCAGTGGACCTTTCACTGCGAGAGCTAAAGCTTGGTCCAAACTCTCCAGGCTGGATCTGATAGTTCTAAACGCCATACTAACGCTTCAAAAATCGCCTGAAAAAGTTAAGATTGATAAATGATCCTTCATGTAGAATATGCGAAGAAGTGAGGATCAATGGAACATCTCATGTGCAAGTGCCCAGCTGTGGACAGAGTCTGGATGGAGGAACTTGGATCTAACAAACTGAAGCTGACTGAGCTCATTAAGCTGTCGCCCACAAAGCTCATATCATTCACAAGAAGGATGGAGCTTGTTGAAGAAATTTAAAACAAAGCGTGCCACCAATATACCAGTGGGTCGCAACGGCCGGAGTGCTAGGCAGCCCTTACTCATCATCTATATATATATATCTGAAATTCTATCAATAGCAGGAATGCTTATTTCTCATTTTCTTTTGGACAGATATTGTTCGAATGATGCAGGGTTATTCACCGAAATGCTTGAAAGAATTATTAAGCGCAAGGTTCAATCGATGGCTTCTCGATCATTCCCTCAAATCAGGAATGTATGTTTTTCAGTTTTCTGCATTACTGTGAATAAATTTTCAAATTTCATCTTATTTCCTCCAAAACCATATATATATATATATATATATATATATATATATATATATATATATATATATATATATATATATATATATATATATATATATATATATATATATATATATATATATATATATATATATATATTTGAATTTGGGAGGCTTTTACTTGGTAAAATTCCATTATCAATAATAAAAACAAGTACTGTGTTTTAAGAATTTTACTTAATAATCCTTATTAAGTAAAATTCCTTAAAACACAGTACTTTTTTTATATATATATATATATATATATATATATATATATATATATATATATATAAATGTAAATCTGAGACAAGACGAATCATTCAAAATCCGTAGATCAATGAATAATCCCTCTAACAAGAGCCAAATCTGCCCGCCATGCACGCAGCCCCCAAGCGCCACAATAGTGCAACCAAGTGGGATGCCGAGAAACGAAGCGGCAGACTGCAGTTTCGCCCTTATAAGGTGCTCGTCAGTGTCGCATATCGCTTCTCAGCATCCTACCAAGCTACATCGGGGTACCCTATCAATTCCAGAAAGGACGCACCTCGTACGTTCGTACGAGAGTCGCCCTCTATGGGCCGACACGACGAACCCGCTACCGGACTTCGAGAAAGATACGAAGAGTAACAAACAGATGTGGAAACGTTAAAAATTCCAAACATTTGGGAGACATCTTTCGCCGTTCCGTGAATCACATCAACGGTAGAAAACGTGCTTGGTATCACTATTGTGGCGCTTGGGGGCTGCGTGCATGGCGGGCAGATTTGGAAACTAGCTCTTGTCAGGAGGGATTATTCATTGATCTACGGATTTTTGAATGATTCGTCTCTCAGATTTACATACATAGACTCCACGCGAAGTTTATCGCGGAAGACCAAATATTCACCGACGGGAGGGTTATCTCGGAAGCAGAGCACTATTCCAGCGGGATTATTTCGCACGTTTTCTACCGTTGATGTGATTCACGGAACGGCGAAAGATGTCTCCCAAATGTTTGGAATTTTTAACGTTTCCACATCTTTTTGTTACTGTTTGTATCTTTCTCGAAGTCCAGTAGCGGGTTCGCCGTGTCGGTCCATAGAGGGCGACTCTCGTACGTATGTACGAGGTGCGTCCTTCCTGGAATTGATAGGGTACCCCCATGTAGCTTGGTAGGATGCTGAGAAGCGATATGCGACACTGACGAGCTCCTAATAAGGGCGAAACTGCAGTCTGCCGCTTCGTTTCTCGGCATCCTGCTTGGTTGCACTATTGTGGCGCTTGGGGGCTGCGTGCATGGCGGGCAGATTTGAAAACTAGCTCTTGTTAGGAGGGATTATTCATTGATCTACGGAGTTTTGAATGATTCGTCTTGTCTCAGATTTACATACATAGACTCTACGCGAAGTTTATCGCGGAAGATTTTATATAGTTTATATAGTTAAATGTTGATTCTTCAACTGTAGCATATCTCTGTTGCGTGGTAGCTTTATACTACTCCCGCGATCTCTAGTTGTATCGTGGCGCGCTTCCATTGATCGGCTCTTCGACTCGCGGACTGTGTGTATTCGACGCTGCACTCAAAGTTTTCTTGTTTGTGTCGTCCTGTTTCTGTGTTCCCGGTGGTGTATCTTTCAACACTGTCTTCCAAGTCACTGGTAAATTTATGGCATCATCCCGTTTGATCATAGTTGTGTGTTTATCTATCTCAATGGCTTCTCTCACTTTCCTTTTTCGTAGTTGTTTTGTATTCCCGTAGTCGAGTTTGTGACCAGTTGAGCTCGTGTTGGAAGATTGCTGATGAAGGTGCTTGTCGTTTTTTTCTGAATTCGTATGTTCTTGCATCCGAACTTCTATTCTTCTATTTGTTTCCTCAATGTAGACGCGATCACAGCCCGTGCACGGAATTGTGTAGACGCCTTGGTTTTCGAGGGGTATTTGGTCTTTTGGTGTTCTCAGATTGTTGTGGATGGTATTGTGTGGTTTGTAGATGGACTTGATGTATGGTAGGATGGCAAGGCTTATAGGTTTGGTTTCTTCGTCGGTTTCCTCGTTATGGCGTTTTTCGTTTTTGATTGCTATTCTTATCGCTCTCCTTTCATGTCCGTTTTTCTGAAGAATGTCTGTTAGTCGTTCTAGTTCTTCTTGGATGTTGTTTGGGGAACATAGAGTTTTCGACTTATGAACTAGCGTCTTAATCACTGAGTTCAGTTGTGCGGGGTGATGATGCGAATTTCCGTTCAAATATCGGTTGGTATTCGTCTGCTTTCTGTATACATCGAAAATTAAATTGCCATCCAAGTGTTTTTGTATCATAACCTCCAGAAAGTGCAGTTGATCGTTGGATTCCAGTTCGACAGTGAACTTTATTTTGTTGTGTTGTTGGTTCATATGTTGTACGAATTCATTGAGTTTTTCTTGTCCGTGTTGCCAAATTATGTATATGTAATCGACGTATCTCAGCCAGATCTTCGGTGTGAGTTTTGCGTTTTTAATGATTTTCTTTCCAGGCTTGTCATGAATAGATTCGCTATTGCTGGTGATATTGATTGATTGTTGATTGCATTGATATATATATATATATATATATATATATATATATATATATATATATATATATATATATATATATATATTGCAAAAAAAAGTATTGATTGACTTAAAATAAATTGAGTACAGATTCATTGCTGCCAACCTACTTGTGAAGAAGCTCCTAAAATTGTTTTGAGAACTCACCTGAAACAAATTTTGAAATTAATGAGATTTTAATTTTCAATTTTTCTCACACTAACTTACTAATTAAATACTGTAGCATTTTGATAGCAAAATGAATTTTTTCCTTGACTATAAACATTTCGTTGCTTCAATCTGGTTTTGCAGAAAATAAGATGAAATTTGAAAATTTTTTCACAGTAATGCAGAAAACTGAAAAAAATGTGGGGGGGTACATTCCTGATTTGGGGGAATGATCGAGAAGCCATCGATTGAACCTTGCGCTTAATAACTCTTTCAAGCATTTCGGTGAATAACCCTGCATCATTCGAACAATATATGTCCAAAAAAAATGAGAAATAAGCATTCCAGCTATTGATAGTGTTGAGGATCGCAGGAGTATCACAACTTAACCATTGATTTCCTCTTAAAGCGAATTGAATTGTTTTGTTTTGTATTAATAATATTGCACTTGATTTATTTGAGTATTGGTTGTTTTAATTAAAGTTGAAGCACTGCTGTACTAACTTAATTTATTTTGTTTAGATTTTACACGTTTTATAATATCTTAAAAATGATTCTGCCTGGTCTGGTATACACACACATCTATAATGTCTTCCTGAAAACTAACTAAGGTTGGACTTAACATTTAGGTAGGGATGCACACGTTTCATTGGTTTGAAAAATAAGAATAAGAATATTTCAGAAATATTGCAAACAAATATCAAAATGTGGTACTACGTAACTGGGCAAACCCTAGAGTAATAAACCTCTTCCGGCTTATTGTACCAAGCTGTTAAAGGGACATTCATTGCATCCCTATGGTGATAAAATAATAAATTTTATGATGGTATTTGAAATAAAATTATGAATTGGGAAATTATCCTCTGGTCATCCCAGCTTAGTAGAGCTTATGTTAATATTTACAATTTGTTTCATTTCTTAAATCTTAGAATATATATACAGGTTCTTTACATACTGCCGCCTTTGAAATACCGTAGGTATTCAACAGATAACTACTGGGGCTTGTGTTTCAACTAGTCTCTAGGGTAACACACAAACTTTGTTCACGGATCGTTTAAAAATATTGCCATTTGCTAACTTCACTGACACTATACGTACTGCTTCATCATTTCCTTTGTGAGTTTCCACGACTCTGCCTAGCTGCCAATGTAGAGGTGCCAAGTTATCTTCCTTCATGACTACCATATCCCCAACTTTAATATTGTGTGATGAAATCTTCCATTTGGTTCTTACTTGAAGTTCGGAGATATATTCCTTATGCCAACGTTCCCAGAAATGTTGGGTGAGCTTCTGAATTCTTCGGAATTTTGACAACCGGTTCTCAAAAACTTCCTTCAGGTTTACGTCAGGCAAGGCCGTTAATGATCTATCTATTAGTAGGTGAGCAGGTGTCAAAGGATTAGGATCATCGGGGAGGATGATAAAGGTGAGAGGACGGAATTCAAAATTGCTTCGATTTGTGCCAACAATGTGTACAATTCTTCAAATGTTACTAACGCATTTCCCAATATCCGTTTTAAATGTGATTTCACCGATTTTATTCCAGCTTCCCAGAGTCCGCCAAAATGAGGACTTCTAGGTGGGATATCATGCCAGGTTATATTATTCTTTATTTATTCGGGGGCGATTTTATTATTGAAATCATTGGAATTAATGATGCTATTTAATTGATTTTTTGCTCCAATAAAGTTCGTCCCATTATCTGAATAAACATTTAGGGGCTTACCCCTCCGAGACGTAAATCTTCTGAAAGCCGCTATAAATGTTTCTGTACTCAGATCGGTGACTAATTCGATATGAATAGCCTTTGTCGAGAAACATATGAATAAACATATATAAGATTTTAAACTTTTTGCGAATTTTCCTTTACGATCCTTTATCAAAATGGGACCGCCATAGTCTATACCAACATTATTGAATGGAATATCTATACTTATACGTGATTTTGGTAATGAACCCATTAAGAAATTGGAAGGTGTGGAATTAGTTTTAAAACAATGAACGCAATTTCGTGTGACGTTTCTAGCTAGGTTTCTTCCTGCTATAGGCCAAAATTTTTCCTTAATGAAGAAAGTAGATGGTTAGGACCGCAATGCATTAATCTAATATGTTCAGTTCGCATAATTAATTTAGTCAAAAATGATTTGAAGGTAATATTACTGGATGTTTTTATTATACTTGAATTCTGAATTATGCAATCTACCGCCAACTCTAATTATTCCATCATCGTCAATGAAAGGATTCAGCATTAGTAAATTACTTTGCTTATTAATTGATTTTTAAGTTTTAAATTTGTAATTTCGGATTTATATGTGTTTGCCTGAACGAGTTTGATGATGTGTAATAATGCCATGTCTAATTCCTGTGCAGTGAATTTATCAGTCTTACGTTCAGCCCTAATTACTTTCTTATTATTGATTGCGCGTAAACAATTAGCAAACACTTTTTAAGTGTGTATAGGTTTGAAAATTTTTCAATAAAATTATCAATTTCATTATCCTTTTCACGCAATTAGCATTAGCAACTGTTTTTAATTCTAAGTCTGCAGGAATCGGCTTAAATGAATTTATGGGCCAGTCAGAATTACTATTAGATAGCCATGATGGACCACTAAACCACAAATTGGAATCAATAATTGCATTACAATTAACACCGCGAGATATTAAATCGGCAGGATTGTCTTTAGATGAAACATGATGCCATTTAATTGGGTCTGTTGTTGTTTTATCTCCGCGATACGATTTGAGACAAAGGTTTTATATTTATTACAATCTGAATTTATCCAAGATAAGACAATTGACGAATCGGACCAAAAATATGTTTCTTTTATATCAACTCGTAATGAATTGATAACAGCTGTGTACAAATGCACTAAAAGAACTACACCACACAGCTCTAATCTTGGAATGGTTATCTTTTTAATAGGTGCAACCCTGGATTTAGCACACAATAAATGAGAATTTATATTCTGATATTGGTCTATTGATCGTAAGTAAATGCATGCTCCATATGCCGACTCGGAGGCATCCGAAAATCCATGAAGTTCTATAGTAAAATTAGGAGAGTCATGTAATACAAATCTAGGTATACTAATTTTAGTTAGTGATTGTAAATTATCTTTAAATTGTAACCATTTTTGTTGAATATCCACTGGAATATAATCATCCCATGATAAATTATTTTGCTATAATTTTTGCATAAGAAGCTTTCCTGTTATGGTTACAGGACCTAATAAGCCTAGAGGGTCAAAAATTTGTGAGATTAAGGAAAGAATTGTCCGTTTAGTAATCTTAGAGGTGTTTTGAATTCGGACGAATATTGTATGGTGTCATCAATTGAATTCCAATAAATGCCCAGTGTTTTAGTTTGATTATCAGCAGAAAATGTATGATTAGTATTAGTCGGGATATCATTTATTAGGGACGTTAAATTAGTATTATTAGACATCCATTTGCGAAGATGAAAACCACTAGCATTAAATATAGTATTAATTGATTCAAAAATGGTAGATAGCTCGCGTTCATTTGATGCCCATGTAATTAGGTCGTCTACATAGAAATCTTGTGCAATAATGTTGGATAGTTTCGGATTATTGAATTCGTTTTCGATGGATAACTGCTTTATACATCTACTAGCCAAGAATGGAGCTGAAGCCGTACCTTGTGTAACTGTATTCAATTCGTTAGTAGCTAAAGGTAAGCTTGCGTTCGGACACCACAGAATACGTTGATATTTTCTTTGTGATTCATCAATTAATATTTGCCTGAACATTTTTTCAATGTCTCCAGTAAGTACAAATTTATGTTGTCTAAACCAGAGTAAAATTGAAAATAACTCACCCTGTATAGGTGGTCCAACTAATTGCACATCGTTTAATGATGAATTATTTTTTGATTTAGCTGAGCCATCGTAAACCACGCGCAATTTGGTAGTAAGACTGGATTCTTTGAGAACGCCATGATGTGGTAAATAATATCCTGTAGCGGATGCTTTCTGTTCACTAATTTTAGTCATATGACCCAATTTTTCATAGTCTTCCATAAATTTTAAATATTCATCTCTTTTAAAATTATTTGTATTTAATGATCTTTCTAAATTATAAAAACGTTTTAGTGCTAATTCTTTACAGTTACCTAATTTTGACAAATTTTCATTGAAAGGAATTTGAACAACAAATTTACCGTTGCCATTTCGTTTGGCAGTATTCACAAATAGATTTTCACATTTCTGTTCATCTTTTGTGTATAAGATATTTTCATTACTAATATTTTCCAACTCCCAAAATTTTGATAGATTCAGATTCAGAGTATCGCATACTTGATTAGTACACGCATTATTTATAAATTTTGTATTGTTCTTAATTGACTCAATTTTTGAATTACCCGCAATGATCCAACCAAATTTAGTGTTCTGTAAGGTAGGTAAATTGTCACCAAGTTTAATTTGACCTGTAATTAACAGATCCCAAAACGTAGCAGATCCAATAAGTAAATTTATTTCTGAAGATGTATTAAATGTCGGATCGGCTAAACAAATATCGGATGGAATATTTAATTGAAGGGGATTGAATGAATAAGTTGGTAAATTTTCTGTGATTCTAGGTATTACTAAACAAGACATCATAATGGAAAAATTGTTGTTAATAGAAAAGAGCGTTACTTCCGTTTTAGACTCAATGTTTGATGTAACACCGTTTACACCTACAATTGTGGCATTTACCTTAAATTTATTCAAATTTAGTTCATTGCATAAGGATTGGGTAATGAAATTTGACTGAGACCCCGAGTCTCGCGCCCTAATAAATTGACCATGTTTATTTTGATGTGAACTGTAATTGTAGAAAGAAGAATTTGATTATTCACAAAATTAATTTGGCATGAATTTGTTGGGGATTGATTTTCTATATTACAAGCGCTAGTACTAGGGTATTGATTAATAGTACCATTTGATGGTTGAATATGATTATTAGATTTATTTATGGATTCTGAAATACTACTTGTATAGAAGTCATCATTATGTAGAAGTGTATGATGTCTTTTATTACATTTTTACAAGTTGATTTCGGCTTACATTCTTTGATAGAATGGTTTGCTCTCAGACAATTACTACAAAGCTTACGTTTTTGATTTCATTATATCTTTGATTTATTGGAATTTTAATTAAGTCTGGGCAAGTAAAAGTTGGATGATTAATTTTACAAAATGTACATTGTATTTGAGTGTTAATTGACGTATAACATTGATTTGCCTTAGATTGAAAATATGGCTTGTTTGCATTGTTAATATGTTTATTATTTACTGGCTTGTAGATAGGTTTAGAAATATCTAAGGTTTCCAAAACGTTGAATTTATTTTCTAAAAAGTTGAAAAATGAAGAAAGTGAAAATGATTTATCTCTACCACGAATTGTTTCTAAATCGCGTCGAGTACGCTGATCTAATTTAATAACTAAAATATGCATTATTATTCTGTCCCAATAATCTACGGGTTCTTGCAAGGACTTTAATGAACGTAAATGTTTGATACTTTCATCATGAATTAATTTGATTCCCTTTGCGCATTCCCTGCTTAGTGAAGGAATATCTAAAATCGCCTGTATATGTTTGGAAATGATTTGGATTTCATTATCATAGCGTTTGCAAAGAATTTCCCATGCATTATCGTAATGTATAGATGCAATTTCAATATTTTGAATGACTTCAGCGGCCTCACCTTTAATACAGAAACGTAAGTAGTGAAATTTTTGAATATTACTAATGCTATTTGATTCGTGAATTAATGACTTATATGTATCTCGAAACTCTAACCATTTATCGTACGTTCCATCAAAACTAGGAAGAGGCAAAGATGGCAATTGAATGAAAGCAGTTTTATTTTCTGAACCAGAATTTCTAGCATTTATAATTAATTTTGCCTTTTAATAGTGGCATAATAATCCATTTGAAATTTTTCTAAATCAAACATTAATTCTTCAGGAATAGGTGTTTTTTTTGATCATAAATTTCTGTTGATTTGATAATGAGAGTATTAAATTCTGATAGAAGTGGCTTTATTCCGTCGAGACGATTTTCAGTATCGACGAAACTACCTGCCGTAATTTTGCCATCAAGACTATTAAGAAAGGTATTGAATCGCGTTAATTTAGCTTTAAGGTAGCCCTTTTTGTAGATAAGGATTTAATTTTTTCAGACATATTAACACAAATGAAGCAATAATAAACAATTGAAATAGGAAATTAATAAAGACGGCTTGAATAGGAACTCACCAAATTAGAGTAGTTTTTTCGCTTCTTCTGTTCTCAGCCTGTAGTATTGCTTTGATTAGATTGAAGTTTTCTTCTGCACTCGTTTTCAGAATCCGGCTCGAAGGACCATGTTGAGGATCGCAGGAGTATCACAACAACCGTTGATTTCCTCTTAAAGCGAATTGAATTGTTTTGTTTTGTATTAATAATATTGCACTTGATTTATTTGAGTAATGGTTGTTTTAATTAAAGTTGAAGCACTGCTGTACTAACTTAATTTATTTTGTTTAGATTTTACACGTTTTATAATATCTTAAAAAATGATTCTGCCTGGTCTGGTATACACACACATCTATAATGTCTTCCTGAAAACTAACTAAGGTTGGACTTAACATTTAGGTAGGGATGCACACGTTTCATTGGTTTGAAAAAATAAGAATAAGAATATTTCAGAAATATTGCAAACAAATATCAAAAATGTGGTACTACGTAACTGGGCAAACCCTAGAGTAATAAACCTCTTCCGGCTTATTGTACCAAGCTGTTAAAGGGACATTCATTGCATCCCTATGGTGATCAAATAATAAATTTTATGATGGTATTTGAAATAAAATTATGAATTGGGAAATTATCCTCTGGTCATCCCAGCTTAGTAGAGCTTATGTTAATATTTACAATTTGTTTCATTTCTCAAATCTTAGAATATATATACAGGTTCTTTACAGATAGATTTTCAGATATATATAGATCATGAGTAAAGGCTGCCTAGCAGTCCGGCCACTGCGACTTACTGGTATATTGGTGGCACACTTTGTTTTAAATTTCTCCAACAAGCTCCATCCTTCTTGTGCATGATATGACCTTTGTTGGCGAGAGCTTAATAAGCTCAGTCAGCTTCAGTTTGTCAGATCCAAGTTCCTCCATCATGACTCTGTCCTCAGCTGGGCACTGGCGCATAAATTGTTCCATTGATCCTCATTTCTTTGCATATTCTACATGAAGGATCATTTATCAATCCTAACTTTTTCAGGTGATTTTTGAAGCGTTAGTATGGCGTTTAGAACTATCAGATCCAGCCTGGAGAGTTTGAGCCAAGCTTCAGCTCTCGCAGTGAAAGGTCCACTGATGTCAAGTCGAGAGTGTCTGAGAACTGAGAGACTCATCTAGTGCTCACCTACCTTCAGGTCCAACCATCGGTTATTTTCCATCCTTGCAGTCTCAAGAGGAATTTCAAGTGTCCGGGTACCCACATGAGACGGCGCCTGCTCCGTTCTTACAGTTTGACAAAGGTGGCGCGACATTCCTGCACCATAATTAACGTACAGTTATCGGATGCCAACGCCTTCTGTGTGGCTTGGCTATCGGTGATGATTTTCATTGACCTATTTGTTAATCCCCACGCAAGCAATAGGTTAGTACAGGGGAGCATTTCTGTTTGAAAAACAGTGGCAAGTCGGCCAAGACAGATCGACTGTTCATTAGCAGCACCTCGACCGTAGACACCAGCTCCACAACCTTTTGCAGTTTTTGAGCAGTCTGTGTACCAACAGGGACCCTCAAGTAGACAGTCCTTGGAGTTGGTCCATTTCTGTCTGCTAGGAATGATGAACTGGATTGGTTACTCCATGTTGTTCTTAGGTATTGCTATGTCAGACTTCATACTCAGCTTTTCATTTTTCTCGATTTCAGACTGTGAATTTCATGCTGAAATTTCCTCGTTTTTCATTTGTTCAATTTGATTGCACTTTATTCTTTTCGGTTTTGCAGCTTTCTTCTGGCCTATTATTTGATTTACTTCAAAGTATTTATTATTTACATGATTTGTTCAAGTATTGAATTTATATACAGAGTGTTTCAGGTGTGTTTTATATTCTATCGGAGATATGAAAAATTGCCTAAGAATATATATTCAAAAGTCCTCTGTTCTCGATATACAGGGTGTTGAAGTTGAGATTTTTCCATGTTTTTGATGAACAATGTCCTGTAAAATTAATGACAGCATAACTGAAATACTCTTAATATTTCTGAAATTCCGTTCTTCAGATTTCCAGTTACCTTAGCACATTTCATTCAAACGTCTAAGCAACTGCATCATTTAATTCTAGTTTGACAGTTTAGTTTTAATTTCAATATCATAAACGAGCCATAAAGCAGATCCTTGTTAATGTTTCCTTTCAGAATTGAATAATTAGTTGTTCCACTTTAGTTTCGTTTTTGTATGTATTTGAGTAATTCAGTCAATTGGAGATTCAAATGATGTTAATGTTGATTAGATTGTGATTCTCTCGAATTGTTTTAGATTTTTGAGGGAGATAACTTTTGGAGGAACCCAAATATGGTAAAGTCTATCTTATGCAGAAGAAATCTTATGGACGTATTTGAATTGTAATGAAAATAACTCTTGGGAGATACAGTTATTTTATGTGGAAGAGACTGAATTTTTGCAGTTCTGGTCTATCTACTGGAAAGGACTGTTTCAACTCCTGAAGGCGTCTAACTTTTCAGCTAGAAAACCTGCAGCTAAGTTTCAACTATTCAGGAACTCTTATTAACCAATTTTTTTTCACTTTCCATCTGTATAATGTAATTTTTGCACCTGGTGTTAACCTGAATTTCAGTGTAGTAAGAATTATTTGATCTAGCTCTTATAGTCTCATTTATAATTTAGCAAAAATTTTTCGTCCTCCTGGCACATAAATTTGGATAGTTTTCCAAAATTCTTGATTAGTGTTGAGTTTCATGTTTCAGTATACATTCTGTCAAAAAAGTAGGGAATTGGTCAATGGAACACAATATATTTATTTTTCATTCAAATTTATTGTATCGCCTCTTTTGTAATAATACATTTACACCAGCAAAGAATCCAATCATCGAAATATTTTTCAAGCACTCTTTCCAGAATAGACTCGAAACGGGTTGCTCGAAGGGATATTTTGAGATTTAGACAAATAAAAGTCAACCAGAGCCATATCAAATGATTACGGTGGTTTTTGATAGTATTTGTTGAGTTTTTGATCAGAAATTCATTCAAAATGATGAACTTAATAGATGGTGCAAAATCCATGAGTTTTCGAAAATTCCTATCCGAAAATAAAATCGAAACAGCTTTTTGTGAAAAAACTAAGAGTATAACATCAATCATAAAGAAAGATTGAATGAGAAAGTTACAGATAAAAGATTCCAACTTTATGTCTTTATGTTTTGAATTTCCATATATCGAAAAAATCTACGAAAATTGCATTTAGTTTTGCAAATATTGGTAGGTTAGATTTTTTGAATTAGTTTGTGTTAGAGACTACGTTGAAGTTGGAATTGAAAAAGATATTCTCGAAAAGATAGACCGAAAAAATATAAAATTTTCAGTCATTTGTTGGTACTAGAAATGTCGAAATTACTATAATTTTGTTATAGCGCGAAAGTACAAATCCTGCAGAGGAAAATTAGTTCAAAATCTAAATATCTCAAAAACTAAAGAATATTATGTAAATTTTGAAAATGTACTTATTCTGCTTAGCGTGATGTGAAATTTTAAATGCATTCGTTCAGATTCAATAAAGATATAGCAAAATAAAAAATTATTTTTGCGGTATTTTGTAATGCCAATAAGTTACATCCCAATCAAAATTTAAATTACATAAATCAAAAGACATTTTATTATCCACAATTTTCTCGTTCAACTTTTCTGATTAGAGTTAAATTTATTATTATTAAATAATTGGCTGAAAAATATTGCGATTCTGGTAAAATAAATAGTAATGCCCAAAAATCAAACACAAACATACATACGATGGTATTTTTTGAAAGCGACGAAGCTGAAGTCATGGGAATAATAAAACCTGAAAATAAAAAAACCAACATGGATGAAACAGAAGCAGAAACTAAATTATACTACTCATTACTTATTACTAGTATTATAGGGAGGAAAGATTTGCTTGTTTTTTTTGCATTGAATAGACTCCTGAACTACTCGACCAGTTTGAAAAATTCTCTTACTGTTGAAAAGCTACACTATCTCCGGTAAACAGGCTATATTACATTCTCAAAAAAGTTAGGGATTCATACTAAAATTCCATTCATTTAACCTAAGGTGTGAAAAAATTACCAAAAAACTTAATTACATCGCGTGCGCTGCGAAAATTATTGATTATTGAACAAAATAACGACTTTGCAGATCAAATAGTTATCTACAAAGAATATCGCGACAGTATATTTCTAACTACTATAGTTTGGTCACAATAAGTGTTTTTTTTTTCAAACTTTCGAATTAGTAGGGATCGACCTACGAAGAGAATGTTACAGTCATGGCAAACTGTATGTAAATCTATCGCGGGTCGGACGACCTGCTGCCACAAAATAAACAAACATCAAATATTGTTTACAGGGAACTGACTCAAAATAGATTTTCAGGACCAAAAAAACTGAGGTGTATAGTAAAGGCGTTTTCACAAACATTAAAAATTAAATATAAAAAACGAAAAGAATGATACAAAAGAAATTCAAAAAAAAATAATAGAATAAAAATTAAATTAATAATATTTCATAATCGAATTTTCTTCATTTTACTCTTTTTAATAACCACCCGCAAAAACGAGGATGTATGCAAAGCCGAGGCGGGCTGCAAGTTGATAAATAGAACTAAAACAACAGTAGCTCCCCAAATCAGGCTATTATAACACCGTTGTATAAATCTTCTGGTAAGACAGAAATTAAGAATTATAGACCATTATCTCTCATTTACCCGTAGCAACAATTTTTGAAAAAGTGCTAAAAACACGAATTCAAAGTTTTATGCTTTTATGCTATCAAACAGACAGTTTGGATTTCGGACAGACAGATCAACTCAAGATGCACTTGCGGAACTTGTTGCTTTAATAACAAGCGCAATTGGCGATAATATAACAGTGCTTTGTATCTTCGTTGAGCTAGCCAAAACATTCGACACAGTAGACCACCAGGAACTACAGGAAACGCTAGAACTTGGGATGGAGATGGTTGCATACGACCTAATGAAAAATTACATTACAGATAGACGTCAGACATTCAAAATTGGAAACGAGACATGTATTTACGATTAATTCCGTTTAGTGTCCCCCAAGGCACGGTATTGGAACCGTTGTTATTTTTGATTTCTGCAAATGAACTTTCTTCTATGAATATAAAAGTGGATCAGTTTTGCGTACGACACTCTGTTTTTGAGTCATGAAGTCGTTTGGAACAGCAAGTCAATTCCGACTTCACTCACAACATTGAATGTTTTTAACTATCAATATGGAAAAAATACATTATATATCATTTTTCAGCCTGAGAGGAAACCTACAACACTACAACGACGAATTACATCACAAAAATAACGGTTTTAACATATCTAGAGCTGAAAGTATTAAGTACCTAGGAATAAAATTTGATTGTCATACGCGATAGTAAGAACATTCTGAGACGGTGGTCAAAAAAAAATTAGAGCATTACTACCTAAATTTAAATTCTTAGAAGGGAAATGTGATGAGGCCGAGTAAACTTTATTATGAACTGATTGAACCCCATCTCTCATATGTACTGATGGCATAGGGAAACTTGTCAAAATATCTGTACAAGCAAATGAAAATATGACAAAAATTTGTTTCAAAAAGAATATCATACACCTACTCCACTAAAGATCTATATGATCTAGCTGACATTTTTACAACTGGACAAATCTTTGCTAACTCGCTACTCGTTTGTCTCAAACAACATCATACTCTTCCAGACAAAAAACGCGAATATATTTTGGGGACGGCTGGATATATAAATATATCTAAGATGGAAAAAATAGTAGGACTAAAATCATTTACATATCTTGGGCCTCTATTATATAACTACTTACCACCAAATATCAGAAATGTAAAATCTTTAAATTGCAAGAGAAAACAAGTCAAAATGTGTGCTTGTTATGATATCATTGTGAATAAATGATATTATTATAGTTTATTTTGCTGTTGAAGTACTAGCTATAGAAGCATCTCACAAACAAGTGATTCACATCACTTTGTGAGTATAAATATTTTTGAGATAACTTCGGTTTAGATGTAGTTAGTTAGTTGAAATTTTGTGAAAAATATTATACTCAAATCTTTTCTCCTTCAATAATTATCATAATTGCATTTAAAATAAAATTAGCCGATACTTCGAGACAAGTATTAACAATCCTTAACCCAATCCTCCTTCGTTAATTGGTGTAATAATAACCATATCTCGCAGCTACACTCAAAACTAGACATCAAAAAGGGAGTGAGATCTGGTGAACAAGCAGACTACGGGATCGTTCTTTCCTACCAAGCTACCATCTACCAAATGTAGCATTTAGCCAATTAGTATTTGAATTCGCAGTATGCGGGGGAGGTATAGTATCTTGTTAAAAGTATACCTACTCCAATCAATTCACTATCTGAATGTTGTCGAGAACGTCGTCAAGATATTGTTTTTATTATTTTATCTCATTTAATCTGAAACTTCGTCGGTGAAATATGGGTCTTATAATTCATCATTGTAAATAACAAGAAAAACACGTTTAACTTCTTTCGAAAGTTGTGTCTACTACATATCCCGGTTTTGTTGATTCCAATCGATTATTGAAGCGGTTGAAAATATTATTTGTAGACAATCATATATCAGTCCATATAATTTATCTTCAAAAATGGTGTTTGAGTTATTTTCATTGAACATTATAAAATTGAAGTTTGCGTTTTGGACCAATGTTTTCTGAAGCATGAACTTTCTGGGAATTAAAGATTTGGACTCTTGTTTGATATTGTTATGTAGTGATATTTATCTATCGTTTTTGGATTTTCTTGTACATGTAAAGGCACAACCAATTTTTATGTTCATTGAATTTACGTTCCGTAATTTTGGGTCTCTTGAAGGCTTTATCTACTTAGATTCTCCTCAATTTTTTTCAAACTTCCTGAGTTAGACGTACTGGCATAAAGACGTACTGCTAAATTCGAGAATATATTATATTTCAAATCACATTGTATCATGTTTGTCACTTGGTTTTATCCATTTATTTTTTATTTAATACTAAAATCTATAGATTAATAAATACCAATATCGTGTACGAAATGAAAACGACATTTATGATATTATTTTTTAAGGAAGGCAAATTGGATCACGTTCGTATGAAAATCTCTCCACTATAAGAAATGAGAGTAATATTAAATAGCCACTTACGTATAGTGTTTTGGTACCGATATATAACTGAAATTTTGATAGGTTTCAGGAAAACTGATGGACTTATGAATGAAGTTCATACCAACATTAAGTTTACAGCAGAAACTAAAATTAATAACCCAATACATTTTTAGACCTGACAATGACAAAATCTATTAACAATTTCATTTATAACATTTACAGAAATGAAATCTTCACAGATTCAACTATTCCCATGGACTCATTTAAATCACAAAGTTGCAGCTTATAATTCAATAGTCCATGGGCTTTTTCCATTGCACTGTCACCGACTGTGTTCAAAATTGAAATAAACAAATAACAAGATTCCTTTGGTTTGTGTAGACAATTATCCAACGTAAAGAAAAATAACAAATAACACAATTATTTTTACCACAAAAGATACTTTCCTGAAAGAATACGCTAGTTTCAATTACGCTGGTGCTCTTTCCAATAACTTGAGCAACTATCTCTTCATTCTACATGATTGCGACAATGGAAAGAAAGTAAGTCTGTTGGAATAATTGTAAATCAATAAACTTCAAGACATGACGTACATGATGAACAAATTGATAGAGGAGTACGACAAATGGGGCCTGCAAATAAATCTCAAAAAAACACGGTACATGGTGATAGGCGGGGAGGGGGAAGATTTGGATACAGACAAAGGGAACATTAAGAACGTTGAGCAATACAACTACCTTGGAGTGATGATAGCGGAGGATGGAAAAGATATACTACGAAATATAGGAAAAGGAAGGTGTATGACTAAGGCGCTACATTCAATTCTGTGTGACGAAAATTTGAGTAAAATATTTTCAAGACCTTCATAGAAGCAACAATAACGTATGGCTCGGAAGTGAGGGTACTGAATGACAAGTTATCTGGAAAGTTATTAGCTATTATTAGGGAGAAAATGTCCATAAGAATAACAATCATAGACACAATTATGACCAAACAACTCAAATGGTACGGCCATATAAGAAGGGTGACAGAGGAAAGATTGCCGAAAAAAATTTGGGAATGCGTTCCAGCCAGGAGAAGAAGTAGAGGGTGACCTAGAAAAAAATGGATGAAAGACATTGAAAATGAAATAACGAACAGAAGGATACAACCAGATGATTGGAGTGATCGGAGGCTATGGTCTTGAAGATGCGAGAAGCGGCAACCATAGCCAGCTAGACATTAATACCTCTTCATTACTTAAATTAGACGAATGAGTTCATTTTCTGTAATTGACCATTTGAAAATGACTTAACGGTTGAAACCGGTCGTGTTTGTAGAAATAAGATTTATGGAAGGTATGTAATATATTTTACTTCATCTTTCGCAAAAATTAACCTGAATCCTAGGCATTTTTCACGATTATTTTCTTCAGTTTACCGCATTCAAAATTCTTCTAAGATGTTAATTGTAGCAAAGTAAACTTATGATTTCGAAACATCCCAAAGAAAGTATTAGTAAGATTGAGACAGGAGATCGTCCACTGATGCTGATAGCATGTGAGGTTGACTATGCAGGTTAATAATGCCACTCTTAGTGAAAGAAGATTTCGTTAGTATAAACAATTATTTAACTTAACTGTATATCTCGATTTCCTGTGGTTAGGAGAATCGAGAGAAGCTTAAGCTCATCTCAGGATCGTCAATAATACTTGAACTGAATAAACATGATATGGTTGTAGTTATCGTTCTTTCAGGACATCGTAAATCATTGTTTTGGCTTAGACTAACTAACTGCCAATTTCAAACCTAACCGCCGTGTGCTTGTTTATAGGTTTTTGTAATCCATGTTTGAAATTTTTTTCTTCGCAGATTTGAAGCAACTATTCTTACGGAGGCGCCTTTCAATATTTCCGATAATCTCTTCGGCTTTCATGTCTACTGCTTCGACAAAATCCATACACCAAATATTATCCACGATTTTAGAGTTACACGAAGAGTAAATCACACGTTACAAATCAAAATTCACCGAAATATTTAATGAATTTGATATAATTCACTAAGAGCAGAACACTGTTCCGTCAAAACGTCGTCAAGCTTATTAAAACGTCAATCTTTCAGACCAGGAAACAAATCGAGTTGAGCAGGAGCAATGAGATAAGAGAGTATTGCTGAAATATTTTTTTGTGATTAAACCACGGGAAAAGCTTCATTGTATGTGTAGCTACTTCATACCGGCCATTGAATTACAAAATAAATGGTTAACTAAAAGCACTTCAAGTTAATTGTGTGGACCGTTAAAATATATTTGAATTAGGGAGGCTTCTACTTGATAAAATTTCATTATCAATGATAAAAACAAGTAATGTGTTGTTTGGAATTTTACTTAATAATTGTGATTCGTAACGCGTTTCGTCTGAAGAAGCTACGGTGTAGTGAAACGCGTTACGAATCACAATTATTTAGTGAAATTCAAAATACACATACTTGTTTTTATTATTGTTGAATACATCATTATATAGAAAATAAGGCTTAATTTATGAGAAACGATTACAACTTGTTCATAGTATAGCAATTTCTAATCTACCACTTTTCTAGAACCATAAATCGCTAAGAATAACGAAGGCAAATGATGATTAATTTACACAAAAATCAATCAAACGTTCTTATGTATCTTCCTCAGAATCATATCACTAAGAATAACATGATTGAAAACAAAAATGCAAATGGGGATCATTTCACATAAGTATCCATTAAATTCAAAAGAATTTTCTTTCGCGGCATTTAGTGGCTCCCAAAAACTCAAGTTATTTCTTTGGCACAAAAATAGTACAATAGATCTTGGGGTATAAATGTATGAGAAAATCGTTATCGCATGTTTCATCCTCACTGTCTAGAAATAGAAAAATTCCCTGATCTCAACACAAACTACTGAACTTACTACTATTACTTATAAGAAAGCACCTATATTATAATGGCCAAATGAACAAAATATGTCCATAATTGACAATCCGTTCTTCATTAAAATGAAATTCCAGAGGAATAGTTAAAACTTCAGTAAAGTCATGAAATACTTGTTACAACATTGTTTTGGATGTAGGAACAGTATTCGGTTTTTCAATTTTAATAGCATTAATAACTGATAGTAGCTTATTTCAAAATAAAAAAATTATCCTATTACATAAAAAATATTAAACTCATTGCTTTAATCATTATGGTAATTAAATAGCAGGCGGGCAGATCTACCTTGTATATCAAACGCCTAGACGGGCAGATCTAACTTGCACACAAAACGCCTTGGCGGGCAGATCTACCTTGTATATCAAACGCCTAGGCGGGCAAATCTACCTTGTATATCAAACGCCTAGGCAGGCAGATCTACCTTGTATATCAAACGCCTTGTCGGGCAGATCTACCTTGCATCCAAAATGCCTAGGTGGGCAGATCTACCTTGCAATCCAAACGCCTAGGCAGGCAGATCTACCTCTCATCCTCAAGCGCCTACGCGCCTCGAACCATCTCGCGCATAATCTCCCTGAACTATCCTACGCCTTCAAACGTCCAGAACTGTCTTGCGCAAGAACATCCAAACGACGCAAACAACCGTGCACCCAGAACTACCTTGTTATAAACGCTCAAGCCCCCACACTGTCTTGCGCCTAAAACTCGAGCACTTTGAACCACCCTGCGCCTCGATCGGTCAGACCCCCTGAACGTCCAGACATCTCGAAAACCTAGTGCCTTAAACCGACCTTGCGCTTCGAACATCTGGGCACTTCGACTCTACCGGCGGCCGAGTTCCTAGAATCTTCAAACGCCTAAGCTTCCTGAACGTTCCATCTTCTGTCGTCTTGAATAACCTAGCAACTGAAAATGATGTGTCAACTTGGCGTCTATAATGCTCAGGCGCCCTAAAAATACAGGAATGGTGGGCGCCTAGACGAGCGAGAAACTTCATTTGGCACTCTAAGTAGTACTATGAATATATATACATCATCGGTCGCCCTGAAACATCTCAACATATTCAAATATAAAGATACCTTTCAATTTATATCTTGTATGTAATATAACATATGGCTCATAATGAATGCTATAACAATCTTTCTTTGGGCTTTTTAGGTAAGCTTTGGTTCGTCGTCAGTCATTATTAAGTCAATATAATATAATAACAGTCATATGTGTGTGTTTGTGTGTAGATGTGTTCAAATGCATAAATTTATGTAATTTCAATATGTTCAATATCACAAAATAACTTACAAATTCGACCCAACTACACTCAGAGCCCACAGTCACTAATACAAACAACCTTTTTTTTGAAAAGGAATAGTCATTTTCCCTCGATAATTTTAGCGGGAATTTGATTGTTTCCATATTTCCATACACAGAAAAAGGCAATGAAACATTCTGAAGGACGCGTTGCTCTATAACCCATTTCGGACTGTACATTACCTCTGTGTTCCACTCTGGGATCATTAACGCTATCCTTCGATGCCATATTCTGGTATTATCATCTGAATAACATTATAATTTTCTTTTTTGTTAAGAATGATCGTTAGAAGTTTATATAATTCACTTCATTCTTATTTAGTTCTGAGAAAGTGATATGCCACTGAAAAAAACCATAATAATAGAATATTCTACTATTCTGTCTAGGGATGGGAATGTGTGCAAATTCGACCAATCCTTTGGCCTTCTATTGAGAATTTCTGTCAGGAATGCCTTTATGGATTTTAATTTTATATACTACGCGAAAGCTTTCTTCTACGGGCTCTGCAATTATACCCGTCTAAAATGTTGCGTGTTTCTTGGCACATTTTCAAAAAATTTACACGAACCTATTATTGAATTCAATCGTGTAAAGTGTCTTTGATAAGAAATATTGAGATTTTCTTTGTCATCTCTTTAAATAATTTGAAACAAATCTTTCAAATAGAATAGACCGAAGCAACACACTATCATCCTTACAGTTCGTGGGCTATGAATGCATCGACAATAAATTACTGATGCTGTATGTAATTTCCGGGTGGGATGTACCTTAACTTGTATCGTGGAAAGAAGTCTCTTTTATAACTGATCATTGATCGCATAGTATAAACATAAAGCAATGGATTGAATCAGGAAAGTTGGGAATAACAATTATATGTATTTTCGTCCTCCACGTAACTTCACTCCAACTAACCTTGCGTTATGAATAGTTTTACGCTGGTACCCCCGTTGCCCTCAGGCAAACCCTCGATTTACCTTCGTTTTTATTGAAGAACTTCAAACTAACCTGTCACGTGTGAATGTCGTAAATCATTTTGAAACTTCGAAAACGACCCGATAAGTTGTGGCTAAACGTCATATTAACTGATTGATGAAATCAAATCATTTCAAGAACTTGGTGCGATTTGGAAAAGATTTCGAAGCCTGCCGAAACGGTCTTAGCTACTAAGGTCGTGTGAAAGACAGGGTAACCGTTTCGATGTAAGCATTATTGAAAGTTAAATTGACAAATTCAAACAAAGTAAAAGAAGATAACAGGCTCGGTAGCTGCACGGTTAGTGCGCAAGCATATTGGAACTGCTAAGTCGAGGCTCCTGGTTCGAATCCGGGGTCAGGTTATGGATGCTGTCCTTGAACAAAAAGTGCTGAATTTGAAAGAGTCGCCTAAAGAGGGCATAAACGTCCGATGACCAGATAACTTGTAATCCTTGTGGTGGCAGTTATCATTGCACGGTCTAGGAGATTGGTTCGGAATCCATCATAAACTGTAGGTCCAGCTGTGTAAATGGGCTAAGTTCCCGAGCACATTGTTAAAAGATGCAAGCAAGCAAGCAAGTAAAAGAAGATCAAATTGACGACTTGCTTTGTATTCGCAAAGATTAATAAAAGATTCAAGATGATAGCAATGTAAGATGAAGTGATGCTTAAAGACATATACAATCGAGAAAGACATCAGAGATAAGTGAAATAAACATACTTAGAAGACAGGTACCATTGATATATTGTTTTAAGTAATTTCTTGGACGTAAAGACAACCAAGCCCTGTTCAATTTTGAAAGTTGAAGTTGTCAGAACCGAGGGAAAGAATTGTAAGTTTTCAATATGAACTACAAAAAAGACATCAGGGGTAATACAAATAAACATAGTTTAATATGATTTCCATTAGTTTTATGTTGGTGCAGGCATTTGTTGGACACAAAGAGCACTGAACGCTTTTCGATCTGGAATGTCTTTAGACCTTTCTTCCTGGAGCAGTTATTTTGAATCTCAAATGTTTGAAGAAATTTTTATGGTTGAGCAAATTTCAAAATGAAACCCAGAAAGTTAATGAGTTCATAGTATTAGGAATTCTAGATACTTTAAGTGAATGATAAGCCGATAATGGAAAGTTTTTATGTTTCAATCTGTATTTTTCAATATATTATCCTTACCGTTTTGTATTGATACCTCGGTCTGATTGTCTCTATATGTATATCATATTCTGATTGTTTTTGGTTTTACTCCTATTCTGACTGTTTTGTGTTTATATTGATGTATGTTTGCCATTTTGTTCGGATTTAGTCTATACACACAGTGTTTAACTCAATTCAAGATCAAATCTATTAATGTCGATTTTTGAGTGAATTGTCATGAATACTGTTAACTTGTATATTGATGAGTAATAACGAATATATAAATTAATTATATCAGAATTCAAGAACTATGTGATAATAGATATCTAATTTTGAGAGTATTGAATACATAGACTTTGTAAGAAGCAAGAAAAACAGATGAAAGGTTAAAAATTTATTTCAAATTGATATTGAAATTAACAGAAAAATTTTTGTGAAAGTATTCACATACTACATCAAAATGCTTGACACAAATTTCGATTGAGAAAATATTCATTAGGACTTGATATTAAAACTGATATATGATGTATAGGTATATGCAAAAAAAGGTACCTCCGAAATGGCCGAATATTTGCTCTTTGTTCTGGAAATCCCAAATTTCATTTTCTGGTCTCGTACTATAGGTTTCTCAGTTACTGAACTATTAAAGAGCTGCCAAAAATCTGAAAAAATTAAAATTTCATTTTGAAAGCAGAAGAATCATTCTGAGGAAAATTTAACATGTTTTTCTTTCTTATATCAGTGTCGAAAAGATAATTCTTGAATCTGTAATTGATGGATACAATAATTATCTCCCAACATTCAGGACATTTCAAGTTTCATTATCGGTGTTGTGAAATGAAGTTAAAATTGAGAAATGTTGAATAAAAATTTAGTTTTAAACATGCACAAAATTCTCACCTCGTGACAATTATGATACAATTTCGAGATGAATAAACACATATTTTTATCAACAATGTGTGTGTGTACAATGTGAAAATAAATGAAGCCAATACTACTACTACCATTTCAAATTCCATTGAGGTACTTTAGCACTTACCCGTTCAGTTTTCATTCCTCAGAAAAATTTTATCTCATCTTGTAACGATAAACGTTGCATTTTTGTATGATGAAATACGAAGTTCAACAAATTTTCTTGGTTAACATCAAATCTCTCCCCAAAATTGTTGCTGTGAAAATTAAAACTAATGAGTAATGTAACAGTCATAACATATCTCAATGAGCACTTATTGTCGAGCATATTCTTTGCACTTTCATAAAAAACAAAACCTTATTAACCTTAATATAAAATAGGCCCATTTCTCCTGCTCGAAAATGAAGTTGTTGAAATTTATTCCATTCATCGAGAAACAGCAGTAACACTGTTGCATAGAAGTTGTTAGTGAGCTTTCGATAAACATAACTTACATATATCTGCAAAATATTTATGTTTGCTACAATTACTACATGCATTAGAGAGTTTATATGTAATTGTGAGAAAAAAGAATGTACCAACCTGACATATTGCTGAGTACTATTCAATATTATCGTATTAGAATATAAAGGCCAACAGGATACATCTCTTTGTGTCATTATTGCATCTTTGAATAACCAATTTCACTTGTGTAATGTTAGGACTGAAAAGCTGCATTCTGTTTGTCTCCGACCCATGCACTCTTCTACCTTCAAAATAGAGCCTGTTACCACAAAATAAAGAAGTTTTCGACCTTGCACTTGTGAACACTTCAGCCTAAAAGAAACAACATTAGGTATTCGTTAGATTGCCTTCGATAAGCTGTACATTATTGATTTGATTGATAATATCGAGATGATTCGTCTTCGGAGAAAACGACAAATAACGTACCTTCAGATACCAAATTATATTCTCGGTTGGCTTAGCCTCTTGAGATATTCAGTTTCGTGTGCATATTAAAACTTGTCCGGTTCTGTATTGCACATTTCTCCGTTCTACTTAGTGGAATGAGCTGAAAATGTTCGTGTTATTATTAACGTAAAAGATCATGCTATAAATTCTTACTTTTCGAGTAGCTTATTTTTCTAATAACATAGGAAAATACGAATGGATTATATGGCTGGAATTGGTATAGTAGGTAATAACAATAGGCCTTCACTCGTAGCGAAAATAAATGTACAAATCCATTTTCGAAGCTCATTTTCGTTTTCAAGCGTCCTTTCGAGAACGTTGGACAATATGGCCGACTGACTGGAATGTAAACAACCAACTTCAACTTTCGTCACGAACGCTGTTTGCATGGAAAAAGAAGAAAATACGTATTTTAATCCAGTATATAGGTAAAAATACGACGTAAATGAAAATTTAGACGAATTAACGCATCGTTTGAAACGTTTGTTTCGTGAGAATATATGAATTTTCGTGCAAAAACGAACGAAATACGTAATGTTTACTTACGTTTCGAAGGAGCTTTCTCCTATTCGTTCCAAATACGTTTTTCTCGCGATCGAATCCAAACCTTTTACGTTCTACGTAACCGGACAGGTGTCGAGATGATTTCGATGTACCTTTATTGATGGGACGATTGATAAATTACTAATTTCAGATGTCTTTCGTCGACCCAAACCCTAGAAGTTGAGTTTGAGGAACGTCAACGTCGACGCTCGGGAATCGTCGTGTTCCCGACGTGTTTCGTTCCCTATTGGTGGAAAAGGAAATGAGGACGACAGGGGTATCGAGCAAATTTGTCCTTTTTCTGGAATTAATTAAAAATAATGGAATGCTCTTTTCGCGAAAAAGAAAGACGTGAGCGTAAAATTTCGTCTTTCTTCTTGGATTCCGTGGTATTTCCCCTTTTTTGCTGATAGTTTTAAACCTCGAACCGATGCGTTCCCGGCGAAGACTCTCGAAGGGCGTGTCCGTTTTTTAGAAAACGTGGATATATCTTCCGCGTCTGAAAATGGACCTCTTTTCTGACGCAGATTTATAAGGTTTCCCGTTGAAAATACGCGATAAAAATAGCGGGAAGCAAGATGGGAAAAACCAATGCTTCGTTGGGTAAAAAGTGCGGGACCGATTAGGCGAAAGAAAAAATTTGTATACCCTGCTCGTTTGGGTGATTTCCTCCCTCCGTTTCAAGAAAATCGTGGACCTTTTTCTTTTCGGCGTTTTCGAAAGATTTTTCGGGGAATTTCGAGATTATCACTGTTCGAATCGTCTTCCGAATAACGAAATTTACATATACCGAAGGAATCTGGCACTTGGCTCTTTCCGTTTTCGAGATCTGGCGATATCGCTAAAAATTTTTAAAAATTCGTATTCCCGCCGTTCGGGGTCCCGCGGCCCCTCAATTTCATACTCGTCTTCGACCGACTACCTAGTTTCGTAAACAAATTACTCGGTCGGGCCTTCGCCTTCCGCTCGAGAGCTATTCGAAAAATCCTCGTCCCGGTTCAACCACATTCCATCCCCTCCATTTTGACCGTAAGTGCCTTACGCGTTTAGTATATATACACTAGTGAGCCCATTAAAATCGCCTCATATACAAGAACGCCTAATAGACTAAACGCCTAATATACAAAAACTCCTAATATATAAAACTCCTAATATACAAAAACGTCTAAAATACAAAAACGCCTAATAAACAAAACCGCCTAATATACAAAAACGCCTAATATACAAATGCGCTTAATATACAAAAACGCCTATTAAACTAAACGCCTAATGTACTAAAAACCTAATATACTGAACGTCTTTTCATATCCAGGAGAAAGCCTCTGACACTACTCCTTAGTAGATTGATATCATTGTCTGATGATGCTATAGTATGTACATATTCTGGTAGATTGATATATTCTCATAACATTTAACGTTATCCTAATATATAATTATTCCAGGATATGTTTTCATTATAATCATTGCCTGGCAATTGTATTAATTACCGAGTGGTGGATTTATATTTTCATGAAATCAGTTTGATTGCATGAACAGATATATGGGCAACTCGTCGGGGTGAAACCCTATATATATATATATATATATATATATATATATAGTGTCAGTTTCTCAAATTGCCCCCATAACACTGACGGGTAGGTGTTGCTCAATTCTAAGTGTAGTGGTAGCAAATGACTGTTTTAGCCAAACTATTTCTTGTTGTTCGTATGGTGTCGCGGAGAAGTATGAGACTGGTCTTGATGAGGATCTTGAGTGTGCTGTGAGTGTTTCTGTGGAAACTCAATTTCACACAATTCGGGGTGATGTTGTCGCGACATCTACAGAGGAATGCCAAGTCGCATAACAATCGGGTGCGCTTCGTTCGGAGTTTTCCGAACTTCTTGGATTTTCAGTATGACTCTTCCCCATAATGGTTGCATATGTCGATTTGTATGTTTTCATCGATCGATACATATTTATATGTTCTCTTTGGGGTATTCGTCTGTTTTGAACGTAAGTTCCTTTCGAGGCAATAGAAATAGAATTACGAAACAATCTCAATAAAAAGAGATGACACCCTGAACCTGTCGCAGTCTTGGAAAGTGGCGCTAAGCAACTACCAATCATCGAATAAATCCCAAACACGAACGGTCAACATTCCAGAAGGAGGAGTCGAAGTACGAACTCTCGATGAACCAGTTCCCCCACCACTGAACGCACAAGTTACCCACTACAATTTGCGCAGCCGAGTTATATATAGGGGTGCCACATCGGACTTGACGCATTAACGAAAACGTCAACAGGCTTTGAAGATGGTGCATGAGATTGCATCGAAACGTCGCCAAAATCAAAGTTTCGAAAGGATCTTAAGTTCAAAACGGACGACTACCCCGAAGAGACATATAAATATGTATCGATCCGTGAAAACATATAAATCAACATATATATATATATATATATATATATATATATAAAATTGTTCTTCGTATTCTATTTTTAGCAAACTGTTTGGCTTCACTCCAATTTGTGCCTTTCTTCTATAATTGTAGAATGTCATTCGTCATTCGCCGTCTTCTTAAGTATTCCACTCACCCAGCACTTCCTGACTTATGTTTGCTATATGCGTTTCACTGGTCCCCCTTCTCAATTTCACCAAATGTTCAACCATATCATTCCAAGAGAGATTATACTTCCAGTTCCTTTCCTATATCTTCCTTCTTCAGACAGTCCTTTTTTTGTGTCACTCACTTTACTCTTTGCAAGTACTTCATTTTGATGAACTGTAGTTTTCTCTTCTGTGCCAAACTCAGAAGCCAGCTTTCACTAGCGCATGCGATTACAGATATAATTAATGCCTTCTTCAATTAAATTATTTTTGTTCTATTACTCTTCTTCCTGTTTCTCATGAATTAGTTTGCAATTGAAAAATGCAGCTCAGAAGCATTTCCTATCCTCTTATATTCTCTCTTGGTCCAGTTTTGTTTCAACTATTGCAGTATATACCTGTTTTTTTCCATTTTTTCCAACTCTATTGTACATACTTGCAAATTATCGTGCAGTCTCGTTTTGTTCTTAGAACATACCATCACATAATTCAGAAATTCCAATTGATTCCAGGCTTTTGTATCATGTGTGATGTTTCTTCTTTACTTTGTGGATAACATCTATAACAATAAAAAATAATAATTTACTCCACACTCCACCCTGCCTGAGTTCTTACTAAAAATGAGTCCATTATCGAATTTCCAGTCGTTATATGATTTTTCTCTGCTGTATATAGGCTTTTGATATACTTCTTCAGTTCATAAGTCACTCCTCTTTTTCTTAGACTCTCCCCTACTACTATGTTCAACATTCTGCCAAAGCTTCCTTCAGATCAAGGAAAGCCATTCATATTTTTTTGTCTTTCAGTCTACACTCAGTACACACAGTACACACTCAAAAACTTCTTGTATCCCTGAAAAGTGTGTTTCTTAAGTTCTTTTCCAATTAATTCTCTCAGTTTGGTTCCAAGAATTCTTTTGCAATAAGTATATCTCCTAATATTTGCTCTTTTACTGTTGTTTCCTCTATTTAGTATTGGAATTATAATGTCAAACCTGTAATTGTTATGAGCTGGCACATTTTCCAAAGTGTTGCCATCATAAATGAGGACAGGACTGAAATCTACCTTGAAAATGTTCACAGTTAATAATTCACTGCTATTTTCCTTAGACTCTCCCAACTCTTCCATAGTGTTCTTCTCCGTTCTCTGTTGAAAGCCTTCCCCAGATCAGAGGAAACCTATAATATTTATATTATGCCTTTAAGTCTGTTCTTCTCTAATTGTTAGTCAATGGTGAAAATGTAATCCTGAACACTTCTTTCTTTCTTGAAGTGTTTTCCATGTTGTTTTCAATTATTCAAAGACAAACAGGTACTTTATATTGATGACAGAAAAATTTGGGAAGAAGTGAAATTTTCTCACATACTGTTGTACATTATAAAGCTTTCGCTACTCTTTCTCTGTTCATAAATAACTTCTTTTTCCTGAGACTCTCATACTACTCTTCTCAGTGTTCTAATAACATATATAATTGATGTTGCTATACCCGACACACATAATATACAAAATAAATACAATGAAAAATTTCTAAATATATGATGCTTGGCGACGAGATTAAAAAATGTGGAAAATGAAGAAAATATTTATTCTACCGATTATTATTTCCACAACAGGTGTTATTCCTAGAAATCTTCACAAAAGTATTGAGATTTTGGGTCTGAAGAAAATTTGTTTGAACAGTTACAAAGATAACAGTCATCAAATCTTGTAATATTCTTCGTAGGTTTCTTTCCGAAAAAATAATGAGGTAGAGTCATAGGTTTTCTCTCTAGTTTATACTGCTCAGAATCTCATTTCATATTTTATTTATTTGTTTATATAAATGTAATATAATTAACTGACAATTTTGTCATATTTATATTCAGAGCAGTATTCTATGCGATCGTTCACTACTTCACACAAAGGAAACTATTAATGAGTAACATTAAGTGTTACTTGACTAAGGTCCGTACACTGGATTTTTCCGGGGAGAAAGCCTCTGACACTACTCGTTGGTACATTGATATCATTGTCTGATGAGGCTATAGTATGTATATAATTATTCCAGGATATGTTTTCATTATAATCATTGCCTGGCAATGGTATTAATTACCGGGTGGTGGATTTATATTTTTCATGAAATATATATATATATATATATATATATATATATATATATATATATATATATATATATATATATATATATATATATATATATATATATATATATATATATATATATATATGTAGTGTCAGTTCCTGATTTTATCGAGTTTCCCACTAATACCAATAAAGAAGAAAATTTATATTCTGAATATATAGGGACTAAAACACAATATTTTCAGTCATATATTCAGTCTGTTGTTCTAAGGTGGTTAATCGTGAAAATAAGATCCTGAATATACTTCTTCCTCATATGAAATGTGTGTTCCTTAAGTTATTTTACATAGAATTATCAAAGAACAGAGATGTATTACATTTATATTTACTTGAAACTTTCTTATTATTGCTCAATATTGTCTTTGCTTATTTTCATTTAATTTTCCAACATGTTTACAGTGGATCCAATGAATTCTTTTATGTTATCAAGTGGATTGAAATCTAACAATAAATATTTCATTAAAATAAACTACTTATATGCACACAAAGTAAGAACTCACTTTTCAAGAGTCACTTTCATACATTTTAACTTGAATAACTTTACTTCAAATACATTGAATTCCATTTTCATTCTCAGTAGGATAACTGAAGATCAAAATATACTTCATCGTTTATGAACTGAAACAAAATTCAATAGAGATGAACCCAAAATTCAGTTTAAAATACCTTATTTATTATTGTTTTCTTTCATTGGAATACATAGGTTAGAACACAGAATGTAAATATGAAATATGTGGATTCTTCATTATGCTGATAAAAATATACATTACGATGCATTAAATATTTGTTAAACTACGTTCACTTACCTTGGAATTAATATTTGAGGTTTTGTTAATTTAACGTGAACGATCTCACAATATAACAATTCTTCTTGTTCTCTTCTTGTTATCAGCCTTGGTTTGATGAAACCGATGTTCAACGATTCAAAGACCGCCATACACGACGATGTCCGTCGTACAGGACGGAGTTCGTTTATATCCCTTCTACTCGTTTCACCTATGTTTCCGGGTACGGTCCTCTTTGAAACTTTTTCTTCTTTGCCTTGTCAAATTGGGAAACGGCGGTTTGAGGAGAGTAAGGGAGGGTGATTGGCTCCGCCCCCGTGTTTCCATTCTATTCTTCGAAAATATAGGTCTCAAAACCGTCCCAAATTCGAAAATTAAGAATTAAGAAGGTTTTATGAGAATTTAAGTATTGCGGCGCAAAATGCGGAACTCGAGGCTTTTTCGTTGTCCAGGTTTCCTAGCGATCGAAGGCGATAGAAATATTTTGTATACCTGCAAAAATCCATAGAAATTATCCCCTCCATCCCGGATATTTCCGAGACGTATTTTATTTTCCCTTTTTCGAAACTTTTTCCCGGTATTTTCGCCCGATCGACCTCTCCGATTGCCCTCCGAAAGATCCGAGTTATCGATTCTGAAGAAATCTCGCCGTTTGGATGGTCCGTTCGCCCGGGGCGACGTTTCGGCGAAATTTTTCGAAAAATTGTCGCGCCTCCGTCGTTCAAGCTAGGGACTCCGAATTCCACTCGGATCTTCCTCAGACATTTCTCTACTGGAAAAAAATTATTCGCGGGGGCCTACGGACCCCGCTTCTCCGCACCGACCCTTTCTTCCCGCCCGGTTCAGACTCCAACCATCCCTCCACTTTTCTCGAAATAAGCCTTGTAACTGTCAATTTCCTAGATCCTCAACTGTCGAATTGGCAGTTGGTTTTGAGCAGTCAGCTTCTTATAAACTTGCTCTCTAATAATTGAAATTTCTATTCTTCAATATTACCTTTTTTCAATTCATTTTCTTGTGAATCTTTATAATATACTATGAAATGAAAATGAAAGGAAAAATTGCATAAAACAACTTCATAGTTCCATATTACGTGATAAGCATACTCATTTCACACAATTATATGAAATAACTATAGTACAACTACCCATTACAAAAATTGTCAAATTGCTTAGCATTCTCCAAGTAGTAGTTGAACTTTTTCCAAAATATGATTCACATAAGCAGCAGCATGTTTCCTGTGACTTTCATAAATCTTGGATTGAAAGTTGTGGTTGTACAAAATAAAATTTCATATGCAACTTCTACATATTTGAACATCATGTTTCCCACTATCAGACACCTATAACAGAGAAACTTCCAACTTCAAATCAATGAGGAATTCCTGTCATTCATTCAACAACCTTGATAAAATTTCCTGAGAAACAGTAACTATGAGTTATGCATGGAAGGAACTCACAATAATTACCTTTTGTGCAAATTTGTGATCTTATTTTCTTTGGTTCAAAATTGAACATTGTCAAACACATTGAATCTCATTAACTTTTACATTGGAATAATTGTAGAATAGAAACTTACTTCCACTTGAATAAACTGAAACGAAAATTCAATTTTAAATGGCACGGTCATATTGACATCCAGCTTGAAATATTTAAATACACATATAGCCTTAAGTGGATAGCTTTCAATATTTATATGATTCATACTCTAAATGACCTAACAAAACTTCATTGAATTCCTTCCAGAAAGAATATTATTATATAAAAGAGCTCAATACCTATTAATAGCAACTCGAAGGATATCTCCCATCACTTTGTAAGATCCTCCAATTGATTCGTTAAAAATCCTGGTAATTCCAGGACATTTTCAATGCATAGAGGTTAGAATAACCATGAAAGAAAAATGAAATATGTGAATCCTGAGTACATTTCTTGAGCATGCCTAAAAAATATGCATTAAATTACATGAATAACCATCAAATTACATTCACTTACCTTTCAAACATTATTGTTAGTCTCCTTAATTCCTTTGTATTATAACTTTTCGTTTGAATCATATTATTTAGGTTAGAATAACCACAGAATGTTAAATGTATGAATTTTGAAAGTCTACCATTTCTTTCCTTAAACAAATTATACATTAACATGGATAAAATAAACATCCAACTACGATCACTTACCTCTAAAAGTTTATTTCAAATTTCGTCAAACTTTCCATACGAATAAAATTCGGAATCACTTGTTTTAACAGACCGAATATGACTAATTGAAATAAGGTTAGATTCGAATGTTACTCAGAAAGAGAGAGCACTATATTCTAGATGTTGTTAGTACCGAAATTATGTTGGTGAAAATCAAAGTTACTAACTATTTCCATCTCAATATTTTCGTTCAGAAGAGAGAGAGAGCATTACATTTTAAACGTTGGTAACGCTCACTTCCGACGTTGAATAGCGATATAAGGGGCAGAAGGAGCGGTGACTGGCTCCACCCCCGTGTTTCCATTCTATTCTTCGAAAATGTAGGTCTCAAAAACCGTCCCAAATTCGAAAATTAAGTCGTGACATGACGATTTCTCGTCGGGTACCCGATCTCGAGATATGTAGGAATCGTTCGAAAGTCGAATCCTTTCTCCCGGTGACCCCGTTTAAGTAGGATGGTTAAAACAAAAACCCGTATTTTGACAGTTCGAGGTTTGTTTATTTCGCGAATTTCTTGCCGTTGGAGATTTTCGAAATATGGAAAGTAGAGCGAAAATTTGCGAAAGTCGGCCGATAGCCCTCCGTTCGATGAAAGATTTTTCCGTTTTCCCGTCGTTTTATGAGAATCTAACTATTGCGGCGCGAAATGCGAAACTCGAGGCTTTTTCGTCGTCCGGGTTTCGTAGCGATCGAAGGCGATAGAAATATTTTGTATAGCTGCAAAAGTCCATAGAAATTATCCCCTCCATCCCGGAGATTTCGGAGACGTATTTTATTTTCGCTTTTTCGGAACTTTTTCCCGGAATTTTAGCCCGATCGACCTTTTCGATCGTTCTCCGAAAGATCCGAGTTATCGATTCCGAAGAAATCTCGTCGTTGCGACATTCCGTTCGCCCGGGGCGACGTTTCGGTGAAATTTTTCGAAAAATCGTCGCGCCTCCGTCGCTAGAGCTAGGGACTCCGAATTTCACTCGGATCTTCCTCAGGCGTTTCTCTACCGGAAAAAAATTATTCGCGGGGGCCTATTGACCCCGCTTTTCCTCGCCGACTCTTTCTTCCCGCCCGGTTCAAACTCCAACCGTCCCCTCCACTTTCCTCGAAATAAGGCTTACTGCTTTAGTATTATAGACTAGTGAGCCCATTAAGATCGCCTCATATACAAAAACGCCTTATAGACTAAACGCCTAATATACAAAAACGTCTAATATACAAAACGTCTAAAATACAAAAACGCCTAATATACAAAAAGCACCTAATATACAAAAAGCCTAGTAAACTAAACGCCTAATGTACTAAAAACCAAATATAATGAACGCCTTTTCATATCCAATATATATATCATATATATATATATATATATATATATATATATATATATATATATATATATATATATATATATATATATATATATATAGGAACAGTGGCGAAAAAAAAAATTTATATATATATATATATATATATATATATATATATATATATATACGCTTGTCTGTCATCTCTGAACTAGCCATTCTGCAAATATGGCCAAACCACCTCAGCTGGTTTCGGCCAATTATATTCACAATACCGTCTATTTCTAGCTGTTGTCATATATCTTGATTTCTTAGTCTACCTCTCTTTGTCATTCCAACCACACCTCTCAGATACTTCATCTCTATCGAAACTATTTTGCTTTTCTCCCTTCTACTCAATGTCCAAGATTCAGAGCCGAAAGTAAGAATCGGCGCGTATATTGACTTATAAACTTTCAATTTCGATTTTGTCCCGATCCTTCTGTTTCTAAAAAAAGATTTGCTGAATGTTCCATAAACTTTCGCAACATTTTCAATCCTTTCTCCAATTTCCAAATCCTGTTTACCCTTTTCCCCCACTATACACCTCAAATATTTGAAACTTTCTACTCTCTCTATGATTTTGTTGTTGGGTGTCACCTTCGGATTATTTCTGTTATTCGATATAACTATAATTTTCGTTTTTCTGTCGTTCATTTTTAGGGATCTTTTCGTGAGGCAGTTAATCCAAACATCCATATTGTACTGGAGGTCATTTTTATTTCTGGCAAAAATTGCCAAATCATCAGCAGAGGCGCACACAACTTTCAACTGGATAAAGATTTTTAAAACCCATGTGGAGTTTTCGGACTTTAGTTCTCGCCTCTTTGATAATTTCATCTATGACCACTATAAACAGAAAGGGACTCAATATGCTACCATATCTCAAGCCTTGTTCGGTGACAAACTCTTCAGATTCTATCCCTCTAACTCTTACCACGTTCCTGCATACAGCATATAAGCTTATAAGTGCTCTTAGAAGATTGTGTCCTATTTGTCTTTGTGCCAAAGTTTACCAAACTCGACTTCTGAATTTAGTTCTCACCTCTTCTATAATTTCATCCATGATCACTATAAACAGAAGGGGACTCAATACGTTACCCTATCTCAAGTCTTGTTCGGTGACAAACTCTTCAGATTCTATCCCTCTTTCTCTTACCACATTCCTGCAAACAGCATATAAGCTTTCTAGTGCACTTAGAAGTTGTGTCGTATTTGTCTTTGTGCCAAAATTTCCCAAACTCGATGTCTCAATATATATATATATAGATATATATATATATATATATATATATATATATATATATATATATATATATATATATATATATATATATAATTGTTCTTCGTATTCTTAAGTCTTCCACTCACCCAGCAGTTCCTGACTGTTTGCTATATGCATTTCATTGGTCCCCTTCTCATTCTCACCAAATGTTCAACCATAACATTCCAAGAAAGATTAGACTGCTAGTTCATTTCTTATATCTTCCTTCTTCATTCAGTCCTTTTTGTGTCACTCACTTTACTCTTTGCAAGTACTTCATTTTGATAACCTGTAGTTTGCTCTTCTGTGCCAGACTCTGCCAAACTCAGGAGCCAGCTTCCACTACCGTATGCGATAACAGATCTAATTAATGCCTTCTTCAATTAAAATATTTTTGTTCTATTACTCATCTTCCTATTTCTCATAAATTAGATTGCAATTGAAGAATGCATCTTAGAAGCAATTTCTATCCTCTTATATTATCTCTTGATCCAGTTTTGTTTCAACTATTGCAGTATAAACCGGTTTTTTCCAACTCTAATGTCCATACTTGCAAATTATCGTGCATTCTCGTTTTGTTTTCAGAACATACCATGACATAATTTACAAATTTCAATTGATTCCAGGCTTTTATACCATGTGTGATGTTTCTCCATTACTTTGTGGATGACATCTATAACAATAAGAAATAATAATTTACTCAACACTCCCCCCTGCCTGAGTTCTTACTAAAAATGAGTCCAATATCGAATTTCCAGATCAAGGAAAACCATTCATATTTTTTTGTCTTTCAGTCTACACTTCCTGATATCTGGTTGATGGTAAAGATGCAATCTCAAAAACTTCTTGCATCCCTGAAAAGTGTGTTCCTCAAGTTCTTTTTCAATTAATGCTCTCAGTTTGGTTCTAAGAATTCCTTTGCAATAAAGTACATCTTCTACAATTTGCTCTATTACTGTTGTTTCCTCGATTCAGTATTGGAATTATAATTTCAATCCTGTAATTGTTATGAGCTGGCACATTTTCCAAAGTGTTGCCATCATAAATGAGGACAGGACTGAAATCTACCTTGAACATGTTCACAGTTAATAATTCACTGCTGTTTTCCTTAGACTCTCCCAACTCTCCCATAGTGTTCTTCTCTGTTCTCTGTTGAAAGACTTCTCCGGATCAGAGAAAACCTATAATAATTATATTATGCCCTCAAGTCTGTTCTTCTCTATTTGTTAGTCAATGGTGAAAATGTAATCCTGAACACTTCTTCCTTTCTTGAAGTGTATTCCATGTTGTTTTCAACTATTTCTCTAATTCGAAGACAAACAGGTACTTTATACTAATGACAGAAAAATTTCGAAAGAAGTCAGACTTTCTCACATACTGTTGTATATTATAAAGCTTTGGCTACTCTTTCTCCGTTCCCAAATAACTCCCTTTTTCCTGAGACACTCATACTACTCTACTCAGTGTTCTGTCAAAAGCCTTCTCCAGATGAGGGAAGACCATAAATATTTTCAGTCATATATTCAGTCTGTTGTGAAAATAGGATCCTGAATACATTTCTTCCTCATATGAAGTGTGTATTTCTCAAGTTATTATACATATTATTCTCTCACTTTTCTTCAAAGAAGTTTTTCGAAGAGTTTGGCAATAATGTAAGTCCTTCAGAATTTTCTCAGTTTCTGCAGCCTTTTTTTACAGTATTGTTTTTCAAATGTTAATCATTATGAGCTGTGAAACTTTCTTAAGCCCTTCTGAATATTGCAGATTGCAGTCAGATCTCTTCTGCCCTTATGTACCATGCATTGTCTTATGATAGGTCTTGTTATTATATATCCTGGTGAAACACCAGGATATAAATATTTGAAACATTGGAAGTATTTAGACTTTGTATATTATATAATTTTACTTATCTTCAATTAATTATATAATATAAAATGAAAATTTATGAGCAAACTGGACTAAACCATCATATAACGTGAGTATGTTTAACGAAAATCATCAACTATACACAACATTTTTCAAGAAGTAATTGCATTTTCCACAAAATATGTGATTTTCTCGAACTGAAAGTTCCTGTTGTAATGAAGCTTCATAATATGCTTCTCCTGATTAAGAAACTTCACATTCTGAATGTATAGACTAC
>JABFTP020000010.1:0-122792 GCA_013387265.2 Cryptolaemus montrouzieri
TAGGGAGTACCGTTAAGCTGCTATTTTGATTTATACGGCTGATTTATCTAGTCTACTCACCTCTACAAACTCCATGTTCGCATATGACACAAAGATTTACGCTGATCCACTACAATATCATCATACTTTACAACAAGATATCTCAATTATTCAGGGTTGGAGTGAGGCATAATTGGTACCTCTTATTCCCGAGAAATATGTCATCCCACATATTGGTAGAAAAAATCCAGACTCAGCTACAGCATCAACGGAACGACCATCACATCATGCAGAAACAATATCGACTTAGGAGTTTCAATATCAGAGGATCTCATCCAATCCGTATGCACAAGAGCTTCCAGGACGTCGTATCTTATGGAGGAGGTATTTGGGAAATGCAGCAAATACCGATCGCGTCATTTTCACCACCTACTTACATCAGACCAATTTCGGAATTCGCCGGACCTGTCTAGAATTCTCATCTGCTTGGAAATATGAACTCGCTGGAATCTTCTCAACGAAGAGTTTCGAGAATCCCCTCTGGAGTTATTCACCATTCATACGAGGATGGCTTTCGTCGTCTGAATCTCCCACTGTTTGCAGATCGATGACTTCGTGGTGATCTCATAGTCACATATAGGCCACTCAACAATCTGTTTGGAGTAGACCTTTCTACCATGTTTCGTTTGAATAACCGCACACGTCTTCGAGGTCATGACTTCAAGTTAAACAGAGAAAACTTTCGATGCACCGCCAGAGAACACTCCTCCCGAACCGAATATTTCACTCTTGGAATAAGCTGTTCGATGAAGTAGTTAGCAAGTGTTAATACAATTAATATGTTCAAAAAAACCTACGATCGATAGTCTACGCGAAACAATACATAGACTTTATAATAGTTAATTGTGGTTGAATTATATTATTATTTTTCCTCATCCTTCAATCACTTGTGTTTTTGTATTTTGAGCCATATAGGTTCACCTTGGCTTTTGTTAATGTTCAAAAATAATCCATTATATATCAAAGTGCTAATGCTTATTTTGAGAAAAGAGGAGGGGACTGTTGGTATCTGAACTTGTCGGGAAGAAACGGTCGGCGCGAAAAAGCCGGGGCCGTAAGCCCCTGCGAATAATTTTTATTCCAGTAGAATAACATCGAAGGAAGGTCCGCGCGAAATTCGGAGACCCTAGCTTGAACAACGGAGGCGCGACGATTTTTCCAAAAATTTCGCCAAAACGTCGCCCGGAGTGAAAGGAACGCCGAACCGTCGAGATTTCTCCTGAATCGATAACTCGGATCTTTCGGAAGCCCACCGCAGAGGTCGATCGAGCGAAAATTTATGAATGTTACAACAAACACTATTGCTACTTATATCAATCAAATTTTGTCGAAAATTCAACTACTACTCGACAATGCTGTGTATATTTGACAGTTTTTGTAATAGGTAATTAATGATTTGTTGATGTTGTATTGTAGATGTTACATAATATGTAAAATGTGTATGTTTATCACAATATGGAAATATCAAGTTGTTATAATACACAGACAACTAGTGAAATGGCCTCAATCAATCTCGAGGATCAATCATCCTTATTCGAATCTGTCTGATTTTTCATATAATTCAGGAACATAACTTTCTCATGAATGCACCAATAAATATCCTACCAATAAATATAGTTCAAATGAATCATTGTCAAACCACCATAACCTTGTTACATGCTCATTTTACTTGATGTACTCTTTCAACATTTCTTGAACGTAATACTCATAAGATCAACTTTATTCTCTATCAATTGGTACTCACTCTAATATATAATCGACAATTCATGTAATATTTGTAAAGGAAACAACTTCAACCATATTTATCATTATAATTATAAAATTGGGTAATTCTCTGAATATCAGGCACATGTGAACTCTCATTTCTTTATTCTATTCTACACCTTGTTTTTGTTGTACGAGTAAATCTTTCTAGTTGTCTTTACTAAGTTGTCTCCACATTCTATAATGTATTCCCAGGGTTCCTGTAATTCATTTCGGCAACACATCACTACTTACTTTAATTTCTCTTTGCTATTCTTCTTGGAAAATCTGTATGTTATTTTTTCGTTACATGTGGATATTTATTCATTAAATACATCCAATCTTTCCAATTGAACGACTATACAAAAATTACGAATAGTACACAAAAGTGAGTCTCTGTCATTTATGAAGGTTGAAACATCATCTGTCAAACCCCGTGCGAAGTGTTGCCAACTGAACGAACAACAAAACCGGAGAACATCTTTTGTCTATGGAATAGCGGGATGGAATTCAGCATGGGGCAAGTGAAATGGAGATCGACTTTGAGTTTTAAGTTTTATGTGGTGGTTCAGATTTAGTGAGCTGTGAGAAGTGATTCGATTGGTGGAAAAGTTTTGCTGGCAAACTGCGTAAGAAGACTGTTAAATTCGAGTTTTTTTTTTCTGTGATTGTGGAAGCTTTGAGAGCTTAGACAAAGTGTTGTTCGCTTGCTAAATAATTTAGGATTTTCTTACTCGAAGTATAAAAATTGTGTTTTAAAGTACCGAGTATATTTATCTTCATCGTTTTGTTGTGAATATTTAGCCACAGGGATTTTTTTCCACATTCGAATCTCAACCTGTTTTATCATCGTTGGAAGCTGAAAAACTACTCAATGCCTAATATTTCATCGTTGATCGACAGTCGACATTAATTACTAGCTATTATTCCATTTAAGTCAAGTTGGAGGCTCAACTTGAACAGTTCTTCAAGAGATCCATTCAATTCACTTTGGAGGTTCAATCTCAATAGTCCTTCAGGAAACCTAGCTCAACCATTCTGCGGGATTGGTTCAATTCAAAGGCCTGTTCAATTTTTAAGGTCTTGATCAGTTGTTGGTGATCCGAGTTTTCACCTACCATATCAGTCTTATAAAGTAATTTGGTGGAACTTCCAGACAGCCAGCTCCATTTAACTATACATCAGCTCTAATAAGGTCGTACCTTTTCTTCATTTACAAACTTCTACTCAATAGAGGAGCACAATAATAAGCCCTACTACAGGCTTGATTTCGAGATATTTATTTGAAGTTCAGTTAATTTCTATATTTATTAAATTATGATTAAAATCAATAACTTATCGTCTTTAAACTGTGACAAATACTAAACTGATTATCGCCTTTAAAACTTGTTGCAAATTGATTACCTTGAGTATTGAGTGCCTAATTTTGTTGAGCTTGTAAACCCTATATAGCTATATACGGTGCGCACATATACGAAACCTGTGTTTACGGTCGATAGAAATGAATCAGAGTATCACCCATAGGTGTGAGCTTTTTATTTCATGATTTGATTTAAGTCTATTCACTGAGTGTATTAAATAATGTGGCGGTATTAGTAAATCTTAGAGTTCTTCACTTATCTTATGCTGCAGAGGGGAATTAAGGATAGTGCCGTGTGTAAAAAGTTTTCCTTTTTGGAAAGAAACAATTTTTTTTTCCATTGGTGGTGAGTATTTTGGGTTAGGTTAGATTGATTATAACTGAATTCTGAAGAGGTTATTATAAAGGTTGGTTGAATAAGGTGAGAAATTTCTCTTTTGTCTTTTCAATATTGGGATTCTGTGCCGTTTCTTTTCATACAACGTTCTCTTCATAAAGGTGTATAATTAAAGTTTTTCTTCACTTTTAATTTGAAACTAAGTTGTTAGAAATTCTGAATTAGATATTCTTTTTGTTTTTGGGTGTGCTTTCTTAAACTCTTTCAATATGACTTCTAAAATGGAGTTAAATAGATAAGATAAAGAAGAGTTGACATTAGTTGACGGTTAGGGGTGTATCAGAACCACAAACAGTGGTGGAGATGAGAAAAATTTTGAGAAATATGAGGAAACAGGTACGTCTTTCACTTATCCAGTTTACCCTTATAAATTTGAGGATGATAAAAAATCTTGATGATAAAATTGGGGAAATAGATTAATCCATGTCAGATTTCAACGATATGGCAGAAAGTTCTTCATTTTGAAACTTGTGACTAAAATTACTCACTGCATCGGAAGAGAAAAAAAGTCGAAACCTACTAAACCGGAGGACATTGCGAGTAAATCAAATTTGATTGCAAAGTTGATCAATGTTCAAGCAGTTCTTTCTAATAAAGCTCAAAGGTTTCAACGAAGACAAAGTTCAGTTAATCCGTTGGACTTATCTACTCTAGGTGCAAGTTGTATTTTGAATGAAAGGTCTCGATTTTCTAAAATAAAATACATGCGATTTGAAGAATTTTCAAACGAAGATATAACATCAGTTATTAAACACACAAAAAATTGGAAATCTCCAAGTGTTGATGGTATTCATAACTTTTGGTTCAAAAAATTCTCTTGTGTTCATGAAAAATTGGCTGAATATTTTTCATTAATGATAAGGAACACTCATTTTAATTATTTCGTTTTCGCTGTTTGCTCTTTCGTTATTAACTTTGACACCCCTTAAAAAATAAGCAATTAAATTTTTAGATACAAGCTTATATTTTCGTGATCGGAGATGTTGAGTTGAGCCAATTGTCTTAGTTCATGGCCTTCTAGAATGAAAGATGAAAATTGCGAAAAAAAAATTGTGTTTTTTTTTCCTTACAAAAATATGTCGAAAGGTCGTAGGACGAGATGAACAATTAAAATTAGCAAGAAAATAGAGGGTGTCCTATTTGAAAATCGAAAGTTGGTATCGTTTCTGGTAATGCCGGAAACGATACCAACTTTCTATATGAAATTGCTGCAAATCGTACCGGAATTTGATGGCAATCCGTGTAGGTTATTTCGTTACATCTCCACGGTAAACGAATTACTAAATGAATATTATATTTCGGCTGAACCAAATTGCTCACAGAATAAATTTCTTAAATTTGGTATTTTATCAAAATTGATAGAACCGGCTGAACTAGTTGTTTCTATGAGCGGCAGTGACGAGTGGCCGACAATAAAAAATATTTTGTTAATACATTTTGGTGACCAGCAAAAAGAAAGTAGTTTGATATCATTTCTTTGTTCGTTGCTCCAAGGCAACAACGAAAATTCACTATCATTTTATTCTCGAGTTATTTCAACTCTCAATCTTCTCCATAATCATTTGAATGTTCATAAAGATAACGAGGCAGTAAAAGCTTCAAAATGATTCACCTACTCTTCATACTTTATTAGTTGGATTAAAAGAACCCAAAAGTTCCATCATCAGTGCAATGAAGCTAAAGGATTTAGCATAAGCGCAAACGTACATCATTGAATATAATAACATACGTTATTTGAAAAAATCTTCTAGTTCAGTGAAAACCTTGTCCTCACAAAATTCCCTTTCCCAGCTCCAAGATTTTCACATGATCATTTTCCAAGTACTCCAATTCAATTACAACAACTCCCGAATCAACCACGTCCAAGATTTTCTACGTACAGCCAAGTTTTCGGGAAGGTTCAAAACGTTTGGAAAAATCCGTCTTGCGGACAGTCTCCTTCGAAACCAATCCCGATGAGCATTTTTCAAACAAGGAATAGTTCTAGACCGACCCCCATGAGTGTTGTTACTCGAACCTTAAATGTACCGAGGAATTATCAAAGCTATAGATCCAAATACTATTTCAGTATTTGAAATAATGAAGATCAATGCATTCCGAATTCATCATGTTATTGTGATGCATTCGAATTAACAAAATTTAAAACATTATAGATAATGTTCAAATTTCTGGAATAGAAAACGCAGAAAATTTCGAAGACCAAAATTTTCAGGAGGTCTCATCGGAACACAATTCATTATATTTGACCTTAACACTATTTACGACAAAGGAACTTCCTTATATACAAATAGAAAATCCCTCACTAAAACTTCTTTTTTAGATACAGGGGCCACAAAATCATTCTTGAACCCCGAAATTGCCGAAAAATATTTCAATGACAAAATTTTCAAAGAACCATTGGTAGTTAAGTCTGTGTTCCAACAATCAGAACGAGATTTTTGTATCGAAATTCCAGCATTTTAATTCAGCAACCTCCAATTTTAGCTGCTTAAATTTCATCAAATATTTCGATGAAATAATATGCCTAGATACCCTTAAACAACTTAAAGCTCAAATGGATATTGAAAATTCAATTTTGTCCACAGCCACGGCTAAAGTTCCAATTGAGTAATAAGAAAGCACAAGAAAAGTATTATTCTTTGCTAAAATTGATCCTTTTACCTCAACAAGAATGAAAATTCCTGTCGATTCAAATGGCGATGACATACTTATATCACATCGAAAAATAAACAATTGTTTTCTTCAAGAAACACTTACGACCTGTAAAAATGGATATGCGGAGGTAGAACCCTCTATTACCAAATTCATTTCCGCTCGACCACTACGAACTTTTCAATATGTTCATAACCCTCGAAGAATCTGACTTTAGAAACGACATACGTTCTCATATACGTACCGACCATTTGAATGACGAAGAAAATTGTGTAAGAAATATTCAGATATTTTTCATAATGGAGGAAAAAGGACGAAATTTAACTTTCACTAATCAAATCAAACATAATACAAGAACTCGATATGAAATACCAGTATTTACGAAATCTTATAAATACCCGTATATATACAGGGACGAAGTTCGAAGACAAATTGATTCCCTGCTGAAACAGAACATCATTCGCCCAAGTAATTCTCCTTGGTCATCCCCAATTTGGGTGGTACCAAAGAAAGCCAATGCTTGCGGTAGGAGGAAATTTCGAATCGTGGTCGATTTTCGTAAGGTTAACGAAAAGACCATCCATGACAGATACCTTCTCCCAAACATTTCTGAGATTCTCGACAAACTGGGAAGATGTCGCCATTTTTCAACCCCCGACTTAGATAGTGGGTTTCACCAGATCGAAATGGCTCCCAAAGATATTCAGAAAACAGCATTTTCAGTAGAAAATGGGCTCTACGAATATTTATGAATGCCCTTGGGGTTGAAAAACGCTCCAAGCACCCTGCAAAGAGTGATGGACGACGTATTAAGGGGCTTACAAAATGACATTTGTCTTCCATATATGGACGTTATTATTGTCTATCTGACGTCATTACAAGTACATATGGTAAATCTCAAGAGAGTATTCCAACGTTTTCGTGAAACAAATTTCAAAATCTAGCTCGATAGAACGGAATTTTTTCGAGAAGAGGATGCATTTTCAGGGTATATTGTCTCGCCGAAGGTGCCGCCAAATCCCGACAAGATAAAGGCAATTATGGAATATCCGATTCCTAGAACGGTCAAGGTAATCAGAGAATTTATTGGACTGTTAGGTTATTATCGTAAATTCATGAAAGATTTTGCAAAAAGTACCAAGCCGTTCATGCAATGTTTTAAAGCAATAGCAAAAATCATACTCGATGATGATTTCCGAAAATATTTAGACTACTACAGATCTCTTCTTTTCACTGCCCCTATACTACAATATCCCAACTTTGAAATTCCATTTGTCCTTACTACTAATGCAAGTACCGTATCAGTTGCGGCTGTTTTGTCGCAAGGACCCATTGGTATCGACCGTTCAATTGCATATGCTCAACGCGCGTCGAACGATAGTGACAGAAATTACCGTACTATAGAGAAAGAACTTTTGGGAATAATCTATGGAACTAGGCATTTTCGACTATACTAATATGGAAGAAAATTCAAAATAGTGACCGATGTCTCGCAAAGAAGGTTATAATTCTCGACTAACAAGCTGGAGACCTAAATTGGAAGAAGTATGATTACAAGATATGCTATAAGAAAGGCAAGGCTAATACTAACGCCGATGCTTTATCTAGGATTGAGATTCACCCTACAGAAGCAGATACTTCATTGGACGATGATTTACCAATCTTTCATTATATGAAACAGGTAAATCGGGATAAGGAAACAACCTCCATGTCCAATAACATCAATGGCATCCCAAATCCGGACGAAATAAAAGATCAGAACCCCGAAGCAGAAGAAAATTTATCCGACGATGGCCAAACCGTACATAAAAACGCTGAGGACCCTATTTTAGAAATAAGTCCAACGGAATTTCCAATTATATTTTTCAAAATCAGTTGCGCATAATTCCTTCACAGATTATCCAAAAACCACAAAAAAATGTTTTTGGGACCGAAACAAAAAGAATATTTGGAATATTTACATTCTAAAAACTACCTTACTTCTATAATTTTATTTTTTTATAGACTTTGGTGAACCGAAAAGACCTATGCTTTTCATTTCGAAACTAATGGCAATGATGAAACAAATAAACAACTTTCGAATCTCATGAGACAAACTTTCAAAAGTCTCGCTTCTAAGCTATTGAAGTGTAATAAAAAGTTTGAAAATATTATAAATGAGGATCGCCAAAAGGAATGGATTTGCTATAGCCATGAGACAAAAACCAATCACCGAGGTTTAGTAGAAACTGTTGAACAAGTCAAACGGAAATATTATTGGCCAAATTTATCAAATGATGTCAGATTTTACATGAATAATTGTGAAATTTGTCAGAGAATAAAATATTATCGAAGACCACCAAAGAAAGAATTTCAAATTACCCTAACTCCAAAACGACTCTTTGAAGTAGTACGTTTTGATGTCTTTCAAGCAGATAGCCAAAAATTTGTGACCATTTTGGACAAATTTTCAAGATTCAGTCAAGTCTTTCCTTTAATGGGTGCTAACGCTCCTGCAATTGTTCAAGCATTAATATCCTTCATGTCATTTTATGGGCTACCTCTGCAAATAGTTACTGACTCTGGCACCGAATTCAACAATTCAACAATCATGGATTTCGCCTATCTTCATATAATCAAAATTCACATAACCTCTTCTAAAAATTCCTATAGCAATTCACCAGTAGAACGTTTTCATTCGACCATTCTGGAACATTTGAGAGTCTTGAAAATCGAAAAACCAACTATTTCAGTTGCCGATATAATGCGATATTCAATTTTTGGTTATAACCATAGTATTCATTCTACAACACAACAAAAACCAATCGATTTTATTAGCGGTCCTCTGAACACCAAAGACCCTTTTGAAATTGACGCAGACAAAGAAATTATTAACAACTATATGCAAAATCACAAACAAAGGACCAAACTAATTTATAACTGTATTCACGAAATTAGCGAGAGGGAGAGCCCTCCATCAAAGAAAAAGTTCAAGAAAATGAAGAATTTAAACTAAAAAATGAACGCAGTACTTATCACAAGAACATTATTAAGAGACCGAGAGCTAAACCTGATGCTAATGATGACCAACCGATCAAAATAGTGGATCTTGAACAAAACCCTGGTATCCTCCCCTTGCTTGTTGCCAAAATCGGAACTCATTCCTCCATTATTTTGATCTGTGCCCCTTCGGAAAGGAAATAAAAATTATTGTCCATCAATACAGAAATTTCAAATCTTCTCTGTCGAATCGATTCAATTCATCCGAAAACCCTACAGAAACTTTGGAACAACACATACAATATCAACATAACTACCTTTGGAATAAAATTACATCTGGTATACAGATTTAATTTAATTTTTAACGGAAGAAACGTGGATTAGTCAATGGTCGGGGCAATATTATTAAAGCTATTTCAGGAAATTTAGACGTCGATGATATTGAACGCTACGCTATTGAAAAATAACAAGGTAATAAAGAACGAATAATCTCAGCTGGTAATCACCAAATTTCCTTAACTCACGAAATTCCCAAGAATAATGATAAAACGCTTTCATTAATGCTGTATAACCGAAGTATAATTTCTAGATGAATTCAAGAGATCAAAATACCCAGTATTTTTCCATTATAGACACTTTCGTTCAAATGAAATTTAACTTAGACACAATCGGATCTATTCTTGAAGCTTAAGAAAATTCAATTACTCTGGCTAAATTAGGCTCTCTTCATCGTAGTCTTATCTCAAAAATCAATTTAGAACATATTCTTTCGATTCTCTTAGGAAACCATTCGGAAAATCTATTGATCTTTTCTGATGGAAAAAATATTCACAATTATTACGACCTAATTGAAGTTGAAGCCTACTATTCACAAACAAGGATCGTTTTCGTATTGAATATTTCCCTTGTACATCCCGATCAATTTAACCATTACCATTTATATTCCATCCCTTCAAAACTTTACGACTATCATTCCTAAAAATACCTACCTCACAATAAGTAGCAATCTGTTCCAATACGATGACAAACAATGCAGATATCTCAACCCTGGTTATCTTTGCGAAGAAAAGAAGCTTACAAGCCACGTCGATCAAGACGACGTTTCAATACTTCAGATCCAAAACCTTCCACTGTCCCGGACTGCAAAATAGTGCAAGTAAAAGTGAAGAAACCTTTTGATGACAGCCATTATATTGGTATCTTCCAAGATCAAGAGAAAATAAGAATGAAATGCCAAAAAACAGATCTCACAATCCAAAAGGGAACATTCCTCATTCAAATTCCCAATGGATGCAGCTTTCAAACAGGTGACTTCATTTATACCAACACAAAAGGCACCTCTTATTAAGTACCGCTAGTTTTACCAGGAATAAAAATAACTACAAAAGATCGCCATTCGGATACCCTCAAAATTCAAGAAATTTCACTGGATACGTTACATCACCTTAAGCAGGAAGTCGAGAAACTCCAACCGATTTCAGAAGAAATGAAGACTCAGCTTATACATATATTTACCTGATCACCCCCGTATACATCATAAATTTTATGATAATCGTTTTTTTTTCGCAATTTTTTCTTTAAATTGAACAAGTTCCATGAAGAAATAATATATGAACGAGGTCAACCCAGATTATTGGGTCCATAATGATTCTAAAACATCTATAGATCATAATCGGCATCACTTGGAAGACTGAACCTGGCCATCGGGGCTCTCTCGGTCAAACAGAGATGGAATTTGAGGAAATACTGCTATGTAACATCTTTTCTTAGACTTGTTTGGACATATAAGATTTATGATTGTTGAAATATTTTTCTAATTAATTAATGATTAATTAATTAATTATCTAATTATGTAGATAAATGGCGAATGAGATGGATTTATTGTTGAGTGCTGTTTTATGTTCTTCTATTCTTTCTGTTATTCGTCTATTAGTTTGGGCGATGTATATCTCGTCACTATCTCCGCATGGTATAGAGTAAACTCCGTGATTTTCTAAAGGAATGTTGTCTTTCGGGTTTCTTAGAATTTTTCCGATAGTTAAGGATGGTTTGTAAGCCTTTCTAATTTTGTAATTCCTCAATGTTCTTCTTATAATATCTGTTACTCCTTTGATATAAGGTAAAACAGTTGAATTCTTTTGTTCTTCTGTGCAAATCGTCGTATTTCGCCCTGTGGGAGTGTCCCTTATAGCTGCTATTATTGTGTTTTTGTTATAACCATTATTTTCAAGAGCGTTGAATTTTGTAGATAACTCTTCTTCTCTGTGGCTGTCATCTGTGAGTGCTACCGATCTGCTTTCGAGCGTTTTGACCACTGATTTTAATTGAGCCGGATGATGGTGTGATGAGGCATGTAAGTATCTAATTATGTGGGTTGGGTTAGATTTCTGTATACTGAGAATTGTAAATGTCCGCTTTGTGACTTCGTTAAGAGGAGATCTAGATATGGCAACTGTCTGTTTGATTCTTTTTCAATTGTGAATGTTATGTTCACATGGATTGAATTCAGGTAAGCTGTGAACGCGCTTAGGGATTCTTCACCGTGGGGCCATATAATAAAAATGTCGTCGACGTATCTCAGCCATATTTTGGGTTCCAGATGGAATTTTTGTTGTGCTTGTTTCTAGAAATTTGCCATAAATAAATTGCTGGTGACAAAGGGGATCCCATGGGTGCTCCCGATGTTTGCTTCTAACGTTTGTGTTCATAAGAAAAATATGTTGAATTCTGGCAGTGTTCGGAAAGGAGTACAATGTCTTTATGGAAATTTTCCTTGAGTCCCTCTAACGCCTCTTCCCTGGGAACGTTTGGAAATGAAGACACTATGTCTAAACTTGCCATGATATCTGTTGGGTCCAGAATGATATTTTTGTGAGTTCTATGAAATGTTTCGAATTTTTGACATATGATTTCCTTGATTCTACTTCCGGCTGTAATTGTTTAGCAGGATATCGGGCTGAGTTATGTGTCGGTGAATTGACTGCGCTAACAATGGGTCTCAACGGGATGTTGGTTTTATGGATTTTCGGCAAACCATATAGTATGGGAATTCTAGAGGAATTTTCTCTGAGAATCAAGGCCTTTTTGATCTCCATAGGAATTGACGAGCTTTCTTTCAGTTTCTTTGTTTTCTTTTCTAGGTAGGTGGTAGGGTCGGTGTTTGTTTCTTTATAGCATTCCTCATTCAGGATCTTTGCCATTTTATCTTAGTAATCCTTTGTGTTCATGATTACTAGAGCGTTTCCTTTATCAGCAGGTAGTTTTATAATCTCTTGATTGGATCTTAATCGTTTAATGGCCTGTTTCCCTTCTCTACTTACGTTTATGCTAGGAAGTTTATGGTTTCTTAGAATCTGGGTTGTTAAGTGCCTTATCGTTTCTGCATCATTAGCCGGTAGAGCAGTGATGGATGATTCAATGCTACTAACGATTTCTTCTATTGGGATGTTCTTCGGAGTTATTGCAAAATTGAAACCTTTGGGCAATATTGATTGTTCTGTTTCTGACAGGTGACTCACGTTGGGTTCATGACTTTTCGCGATTGTGCGTTCATGACGACTATGTTTATTCTGTTGGTCTCTCTGTTTTACGAATTTGTTTTCTAAATTGGTCACCTTCTCTTCATAGTTAATTTCCGATTCGTTGAAGGCAGCGTTCTCTTTTCGGCCAAACTAATAGACAAATAAAATAAGGAATAGAGGAACACAAAAGAGCACTAAAAACTCAATCCATTTCGTCCGCCACTTATCTACATAAATTGCATGCAGGTCATACAATAGATTTTGGTATCTCAAAACCAATCAGCACCACACAACAACTTAAGGAACGTCTTATCAGAGAAGTAGTGGAAATTGAGAAAGGAGGAACAATGAACAAAGGAGACGAAACCCTCAGTCTATCAAATGCTTGAAACGTTATTTTACCACCTAGGAAACCGGCGTCATCAACAGATAATAATAAAAGCATCCCCACCATCAGGTCCACCGACGCCCTCGAGGACATAAAAGGAGAACCACCGACAAACCGCTATCAGTTACGCTCGAGCCATCGTCTACCAAACGCCTGAATATGACAAGTAGTTTCCATCATTTGTACCGTTAGGCTTTCTTGTTTCTGTTGAAGATTTCCGTATGTGTTTTTGGTTTTCGTTGGAGAAAATTTAATTGTCATAGCTCTTGTTATTCATAAAACTATATTTCTTTACTCGTATATCTTTCTAATGATTCTAATAGAATATTACCAAAGCAACATGCATGTACTGATATGTTACGTAGATTCCTCAGGTAGGCAAGCAAAAAATTAATGTTCATCTGTAATTCGATTTATGAAGGGTAAAAGTGATTGTTCAACTCTGAGATAGTTAACTACTATGTTCTAAATCGAATCAAACCATGAAAATTACCATGATTTCAAGAAGAATCTTGAAAATATGTGATTTTAGTAATAATATAATAATATATATTTTCATGTTTTCTCTGAAAAACGGTATTGAAAGCAATCATTATCTACAAGTGTTTCATATTTCTGAAAAGGATCAAATTTCTGCATCCAATAAAGGAAAAATTCCTTATGGTTTGTTTTAAAAAAGTATGTTTATATTGAAACTGTAAAACAGCTGAACTGAAAAAAAGTTACCACACAGCACTGTATTCTACTTAAAAAGTGCTTGTAGAATATCAAACTTATTTTTATGTAATTTTTATGATCGAGATATCCACAGTGGACGATTTTCCCAAAATTCGGGAAAATTTGAATGAATTATTCCAGAACGGAAAGAGATATCAGAAAAATTTTGGCACCACTAGACTAGTCTCTGACAATAAAATCGAGAGAGGGTGGTTCACTTTTCTCTATCTGCAATATTTCACATATCTGCCGTACAAATACATCGAAATTTGCCCACACTGTTCGAATATTGAAACAGTTACTTAGTGGTTTTTCTAACCGGCTTGCAGTTTTGCTTTGAATGCTAAATATGATTAGACAAGAACCTAAACTTCTGGAACATATTTCATTCATGCAAGTTTTTCAAGAGATGCCATTATTATCAATTACAACAATTACATATTGACGGAAGAAAATCCTCATGTTTTCGTTGAAGCTCATCATCAGGAACAGTTTTATATGAACGTGTCGATTTTAATTATTGTGGATCACCTGATTGGTTCCCATTTTCTTCCATCTAGATTATTAGAAGATTTATACACTAAGTTTTCAACTAATAAGCTGCTGGATTTACTTGATCTTACTCCCATTTTGTGAATCGTCTTATTTTTATAAAATATCGAGCTATCCACGTTTCAAAATTCCAGTTTTCATCAGTATTTTTCTGCTCGGTATGAAGGATTTTGGCTATTAAATCTCCTATAATTTCGTACGTTGGTTTTCTTCATCTCTCACCTAATACTCGACTAGCATGTCAACGCATAAAATATTGTGCTATATTTTATTTTCGAAATATTCGATTATTTGTAAAATTTTTGATGAAAATTCTACAAACCGTATCATACACATCAACATGCATCATTATTCGTACAGATGTTTTTTTCTGTAATGATTCAAGTAGTAAAAAATAAAATCTAAGCAAGATAATTCTTGTAACGAATGATACAATCAAGATTATTAAAACGTAAATCAAGGTATGTGTTGACTTTTTTATGACTTCTGTCAAGTATCCGGATATATCATATTTTGCATTTTACATGGTGAACAGGGACAGAGGACCCATATAAAAGCCAAAGAGAGATTTCTCAGTTAGCAGATATAAGTCAAACTTCCGTCCAAAGAATCTTGAAAGTGAATAAATTCCATGCATATCATGTAAAGCTGCAACAGGAACTGAACAATTAAGACTATGAAAATCGAAACAATTTTTGCAATTGGGCAAGTGACAAAGTAGCAGAAAATCCAAATTCGTTTAGCAGAGTTCTATTCTCGGACGAGAGAACTTTCCACAAGAATTTTGACAGGCACAATTTTCAATGTTACTCCACGGAAAATCTACACCTTATGAGACAAATAGATCACCAGCATCGTTGGTACTTGAATGTATGGTCCGCTATAATAGATGGAAATCTTAATGGGCCGCACTTTTTCGAAGGGCACCTCAATAGTGAAATATATTTAGATTTTCTGCAAAATCATCTGCCAATGCTATTTTCATATAAGACATGATTTGAGGTTTCAACAGGATGGAGCACCGGCACATTACTCACATCAGGTAAGGGAGAATTTGAATCATGTATTTCCAAATAAATGGATAGGACGTAGTGGTCCTGTTAGATGGTCTCCGGACCTTACAATTCTAGATTTTTTCTTGTAGGGTTATATTAAGACCATCGCTCACCAGATTCCTTCTACAACACAGTTGGATATGAGACATAGAATAGTCGACGCCTTTCAGTCAGATAATCCGCAAATGTTTTCGAGTGTTCAACGGTCTTTCCTTAGAAGGATTGAGTTGTGTCTAAAAAGAAGCGAACAACATTTCTAACACTTATTGGAATAGCTCAACACCTTGTAGATCATCTCACCAAAAACTAATCTATTGCGTGTTTCATACACGACTACCTTACAATATCTCCATTTCTCTGATCAAGTATGATGATATGAACTAATAAACTCTCCTGTCGCAACCTCTGATTTTATTATTTCAGTTTATTTTTTTTTTAATTCGAAATTGGTCGAAGATTAAAATTGGGTGGATAGAAGAAGGATCAAGGAGTTTTTTGAGTAGTCTACACATGTCAAATGTTTATTGCGTTGTTTTGTATGATATTTTTCAATTTGGCCTTTTTCAAAAAGCAATAACTCAATTTTTTCAAATGACACGTGCCAATGTTTATACCGCCCTCAGATGAAGCGTCAAATTTCAAATGGAGTTGTATCAGCATGTACTATACCAATCTCTTATAGTTCCGAAATAATTTGGAAATATATTGAATATTGCTGATTTTGCAAGAACTTCAGAGAATGCTTGGAAATATTTGAATCAAGTAGCTGAACTGGCTACGCTCATCTGACAGGTGCCTAAACTTATTTTACTTGTCACTTCGTCCATTCGAATTTGATATATCAACAAGAATGCATGGTAATTTGAAGTGAAAATTTTTGAAAAACATCAGATTGATAATAAAATGGCTGATTTACAGACGAGGATATGTTTAACCTCTTTTCAGTTCATGATTGTCAAAATGTGGTGGATAGAACTTGCAGGCAACTCAATAACCAATTTCCAAATTTGGCTCCTATGAATAAAACAAAATTTTGAAGGATTGGAAGCAATTTTCTGCAGTTTGGAGAAACAAAATACATGGAAACTAGAGTAAACCAATTCTTGAGGACGACGACAATCAAATTAATACGCTAGCGTATTTTCGTGCCAATCCACATGCGTCGATAAAGTCAGCATCAATGGATATTGGATTGAGTTATACTTCTATTCAAAGGATCCTTAAGAAACATAACATGCATCCGTATTCTTTATCACACTACAAAAATTGAAACCAACTGACCTTGCCAAGCGGCTAAATTTCTGTGAAAATTTATCAATACAGCTTCAAGAAGATGAGACAACTCTGCAAAAAATTATATGGTCTGATGAAGCCAAGTTCAATGAAAGTGGAATAACCAACAGGAGAAACCAACATTTTTGGGCCACAGAAAATCCACATTTCATTGTGGTTATTGATTTCCAAAATAAATTCAGCGTTAACGTTTTTGCAATTTTAATGAATGATTTGTTGGCTTATCACATTCATGAGGAAAATCTTACTGGACAAAGATACCTGGAAATTTTAAGAGGAACATTAGCAAATTTTTTAGATGGATTACCCCTTAACATTCCCAGGGATTTCTATTACCAAATGGATGGTGCGCCAGCACATAAAACACGAGCTGTAGATCAGCAGCTAACAGAAATGTTCGAGGATAGATGATGGGATAATCAAGGACCAAATTTATAGCCTCCGCGTTCTCCGGACCTGCTGCCCCTTGATTTTTATTTATGGGACAGAATCAAGAGCAAAGTGTATTTTATTCCTGTAAGAAGTGAAGAAGAGTTACAAGAGCGCATTCAAAATGCTTTTCGTAATATTGATCCTGAGGAAACTAGGAGGGCAACTCATCATGTTCGTATACGAGCTTTCAAGTGTATCGAGCAAAATGAAGCTCATATTGAACATTTATCCAGATTGTAAATTAGTTTTCTCCTATGATGTTTGCTATCATTTATTCGTATTAATGTAATTATCTTCGATGATTGGTTTACGCTTAGTTCCTACAATTTTTATTCATCCGAATTGTGGAAAATTGCTTCTAATGCTTCGAAATTTTATTTTACTCATAGACGGTAAATTTGGAAATTGGCTATTGAATTGCCTGCAATTTCTACCCACTACTTTTGACATTCTAAAAAGAATTAAAAAGAGATAAAATATATTTTCGTTTGAATAACCTGTGGTTTTATTCCAAATGTGTTGTATTTTTTGGATATTTTCAATCTGAAATAACGACAATTCTTGTTGAAATATCAAATTCGAATGAACGAAGTGACAAGTACATTAATTTTAGGCACCTGTCAGGTGAGCGTAGCCAGTTCAGCTACTTGATTCAAATATTTCAAAGCAATCTCCGTTAGCAAAATCATCAAAATTCAATATATTCCCAAATTATTTCGGAACTATAAGAGATGGGTATAGTACATGCTTATACAATTCCATCTGAAATTCGACGCTTCATCTGATGGCGATTTAAAAATTGGCACGTGCAATTCGAAAACATTGAGTTATTGCTATTTGAAAAAGACCAAATTGAAAAAATCATACAAAACAACACAATAAACATTTGACATGTGCAGATTATATATATATATATATATATATATATATATATATATATATATATAGACACCTTAGTGCAAAAATCTGACTTTGCCATATGATTAACAAAAACAAAAAAAGAAAGAAATGAGCAACTACTCCACCACCCTCTAAACAAATGGTAGTTTTCCACCACGAATAGCCTTATTTTGTTTGGCAATAAATTATGAACATTCGGAGCAATGTAGTCGAAGAATCTCAAATTAACACTTTTGTACCTGCTTGGAAGTGTAATATTCCTATTTCAATTACTCCTGGTAGCTTAATCGTGATCAACATAATCTTTATTGTTTCTATGATGATACAAGCAAACAGTTGTTGTATAAATAGTTCGAATATTTGTTATGTCAGCAGTAAACAGCAGATCTGATGGGAAATTTTTAGTCTTTTCGTAAATGACTTCAAGAATATATTTTTGCATTACATGAAGTTTACGTAAAATAGTTTTGTATAAACCTCCCCATACTATTATCCCATACCAGAGCAATGACTCCACCAAAGCCCTCTAAACCAACAACAAAACATTCAGCGGCAAAAACTCTCTCATCAGATAAAACTTGTGTAGAAGAATTCTAAGTTTATCAGTGAGCTAATCAATGTGAGCATGCCATTTGAAAAATTGATCAACGTAAACACCCAAGTATTTAGTTTTCGATACCTCAAGGATTGGCTGGTTATCATTTATTACAATGCTTTGGAAGTCAGATCTATTTACTCGTGTTATTGAAAATGCAATATAATTTGTTTTTGTGAGATTCAGTGAAAGTTTGTATGGTTTGAGCCATTCAATAACCTCATCCTTTGTTTCACATCCGCCGAATCCCTGCCACTGAAAATCAAAACTATATCATACGCATAAGAAATTGTTATACCCCCCTTATTCAGCTTTAAAAGAGAATTAATGTATATCAGAAACAGACTAGGGCCAAGAACAGTACCCTGTGGTATTCCTATTTCAATGTTTTTCATACTACTCAATGTTTCATTAACCTTCACACCCTGCCCTCTTCCTAATAAGTAGTTTCTTAACAATTTCGAAGCAGTTCCTCTTATACCATTCTTTTCCATGACGTCCATTAGTATACTATGCGAGACAGTATCGAAGGCCTTAGCCAAATCGATAAAAACTGCAATGCAGTCCCTACTCAAGTTGAGGTTCTTCATTATGTTCGATGTGAGTTTATAAATTCCGTCATTCGTACTTAAGCCTTCACTGAAACTAAATTGATTGGGAGAGATAATATTGTTCTGTGTAAGAAACTGAACTAATCGTTTTTTTAGGAGTTTTTCAAATGTCTTAGCAAAGTTGTTGATTACACTAATGAGCCGATAGTTGGTTATATTGTCAGTTAAGCCGGCTTTATGAATCGGTGTTAACACTGCAGTCTTAAAATACGATGGTACCTCACCCATCTCGAAGATAAAATTGTGAATATGAAGAAATAGAGTCAATATCGCCATATGTGTTCTTTTAATCGTGTCCGCTGAAATGTTATCGATACCCAGAGAGCTGAGTAGAAATTTGCTCAATCAACTCACTTTCTGAAACAGGTGCATGGAACATAAAATTAAAACATGATTCTCTAGATGTGCAAGGAATTTCCAAATAGCGAATATTTTTTCCATTTCCTTATCGATATTTCTAAAATACTCATTGAAGTAATTAGCCATATATCTATATATATATATATATATATATATATATATATATATATATATATATATATATATATATATATATATATATATAGGGGTTTTACCCCGACGAGTTGCCCATATATCTGTTCATGCAATCAAACTGATTTCATGAAAAATTTAAATCCACCACCCGGTAATTAATACCATTGCCAGGCAATGATTATAATCAAAACATATCTTGGAGTAATTATATATTAGGATAACGTTAAATGTTATGAGAATATATCAATCTACATACTATAGCATCATCAGACAATGATATCAATGTACCAACGAGTAGTGTCAGAGGCTTTCTCCTGGAAAAATCCAGTGTACGGACCTTAGTCAAGTAACACTGAATGTTACTCATTAATAGTTTTCTTTGTGTGAAGTGGTGAACGATCGAATAGAATACTGCTCTGAATATAAATATGACAAAATTGTCAGTTAATTATATTACATTTATATAAACAAATAAATAAAATATGAAATGAGATTCTGAGCAGTATAAACTAAAGAGAAAACCTATGACTCTAACTCATTATTATTTTCGGAAAGAAACCTACGAAGAATATTATAAGATTTGATGACTGTTATCTTTTGTAACTGTTCAAACAAATTTTTCTTCAGACCCAAAATCTCAATACTTTTGTGAAGATTTCTAGGAATAACGCCTGTTGTAGAAATAATAATCAGTAGAAGAAATATTTTCTTCATTTTCCACATTTTTTAATCTCGTCGCCGAGCATCATATATTTAGAAATTTTTTCATCGTATTTATTTTGTATATTATGTGTGTCGGGTATAGCAATATCAATTATATATGTTATTTGATTCTGTTTATCATTAAGAACGATATCTGGTCTATTGTGTTTTACAGCTCTGTTGCACAGAATAAATATAAATATAAATGAGAATATAACTATAAATGTTCTTGAGTATTTAAAGCTTTTGGGTTGCTTCTTCTTAAGTGGTTATTTATTACAGGTATATCCCATAAAATTAAGGGATAGATTGCTCATCGAAGAGATTCAATAGAGGTGAAGGGCTTAAATCGACTTGTTCATTGATGGGTCTACCTGAGTGAGAAACTGAAATCATTCTTAAGTAGCAATAATTTCAACAAAGCTTTCCAAACTAATAATAATTTAGGCAAATATATAAAAAATAATAAAACCCATACAGGTAAAAACAATAAATCAGAAGTTTATAGATTGAATTGCAATGACTGTGATAATTTCTACATTGGTAGAACACATAGAAATTTTAATATTAGAATATCGGAACATAAACGCAGTTTTTCAAATAAGAAATCAGATTCAAATTACGCAAATCATCTCATAAAAAATAATCATTCTTCCGACCCACAGTTTGAAATTTTGCATACAGATAATAAGTATTGAAAGGTAGATCTTTGGGAAACTTTAGAAATCAATAAATACAAACACTCAGGTAGACTCATCAATGAACAAGTCGATTTAAGCCCTTCACCTCTATTGAATCTCTTCGGGAGCAATATATTCCTTAATTTTATTGATATACCTGTCGTAAATAACCACTTAAGAAGGAGCAACCCAATAAGCTTTTAATTACTCGAGAACATTTATAGTTATATTCTCGTTCATATTTTTCTGTATATTCATTCGTCTGAAGAAGCTACGGTGTAGTGAAACGCGTCATGAATCGCAATTATTAAGTAAAATTCCTTAAAACACAGTACTTGTTTTTTATAATTTATATATGCTTTATATTCAGTTTCAAATTCATATTTATATAGTCTTGACTAGAAAAAATGAGAATATGAAACACAGCATATTTTTTGCCACATATAACATATAACGCATAATGTATGTACATAATAACGAGAATTGGAACAAATAAAATGAAATGTCGTTAGACTGTCGGAAACACGCCTACCCGGAGAATAAACTACAACGCTGAAGTAAGGACATATACTTTATCAGAAAATCTCTGATAATCATACTGGAGGAGTAGGTTTCCTTGTAAATAAGAACACAAAAGACAAAGTATCCAAATTATGCACTGTTTCCGATCGAGTCATATATCTTACATTGTCGTTTAACAAGCGTTATGCAGTACAAATAATTAACATATATGCACCAACAAGTAATTCGAAAGATGAAGAGGAAGAACAGCTATAAGAAAAGATATCGATAGCAAGACCAGCAGATAACGCGTGCTCCACGATCCTAATTGGATATTTCAAAGCCAAAATCAGCAAGAAGACGCAAAATGATACAGAAAACACCGGTAAACACGGCCTAAGAATGAGGAACACTAAAGGGGGAAATGCTAGTGAACTTTCTCTTGAAAGAGAACCCTTACTCTCTAAAAACATTTCTTAAAAAACCTCCTTAACGCAAATGGACCTGGAGAAGCCCGGATAATTCCGCAAAAGATGAGATCTACTACATAATTTCAGACAACCGAAATAACTGTAGTGATGTGTCCGTTCTTAATGAAGTAGACACAGAGAGTGACCACAGAGTAGTCCGAGATTGCTTCCGGTTCGATATTGAACAAGAGAGGAAAAAGCTCATTAAAAAACCTAGATTCCCGACAGTCGATCACTTCGGAGCAAGGAATGCCGAATACCAAGCAGAAATATAAAGAAGGTTACAACCAGAAGAAACACTTATAATGATGGATATTGAACAACCAAACCAACAAATAAAATCAAGTGTCGCCGCAGCTACAAATAAAATAGAAAAGTAAGAAGCTCAAAGAGTCGAAGCTCACTACCGCTACAGTCGAATTGATGGACCAAAGAAGAGAACTTGAAAAAGGAACGGAGGAACACAGGACGTTGAATAAAAGGGTTAAAAAAGCCATACGCAGAGACCTGAGAGCACACGAAACTAGACTGTTCCAGGAAACGATCGAAAAGAATGCCAATATGAGAGTTCTCATATCAAAACTCCCAAATGGAAAAACAAAGCTGACAAAGATGAAAATCAAACAAGGAATAATTGTATCCAACATAGAACAAATATCTCAAATAATTGAATAAACGTTATTGACACATCGAGTTCAGTATTAAATGTGGGATCAGAGGACCTGTCAGATATATGTCTCAGTGAAATTAGAAGTGCACTCAAAAGTATGAAAAATGGAAAGTGTCCAAGAAAGGACCATTTCACCGCTAAAATGCTGAAACTTGGTGGATGAAAAACTCATTCAAATTCTATTGAAGAAACGTGTTCAAGAATGTAACCTTCCAGAAAAATGGTACAATGCAGAAGTTGTGCTTTTCATGAAAATCCTAACGAAACGCCTCACGAAGAAACTAGATTTCTATCAGCCACCAGAGCAAGCTGGCTTTAGGAGTAGTTACAGCACCATAAACAACTGAGAAAAATATACATATATATTTGGCATTTGTAGACTACCATAAAGCGTTCGACTCGATAGAGACATGGTTCTTTCTAAATGCTATGAATAACTAGAATTGACTCTAGGTACAGTGCAGTGCAGAGTATATACCAGAGAGCAACTATGTATGTCAATTTGATTATGATACAAGAACTGCAAAAATTGATCTTGAACGTGGGGTACGCCAAGGTAATACGATATCACCGAAACTTTTCACTCTGGCTCTAGTACACGTATTCAAGAAATTGGAATGGCAAGGAAAGGGCATCAAAATCGAAGGCTCGTACATCATTTGCGTTTTGCGGATGACATCGTCCTTATCGCTGGAAACACAGATGAATTAGAAGAGATGTTTTTGCAGCTGAATGAAGCGTCGAATAGTATAGGACTGCAAATGAAATGAAAATTGAATGTATCTCATTGAATTGAAGTTTCTGGATAGTATTTGAATTTGTAGTAGCAGATCTATTGTCATCATACGAATATAACTATTTGAATCTTATGTTTATGCTGATAGAATTGGAAATAATTTTTTCATAAATATCTTACAATTCTTGTTTCACAAAGAGGTGTTCGGTTTTTCAATGGAACTTCGCGAAATTTAGGAACCATCCCACCGGTCCTCACATAATCTTTCCGCCTTAACGTGTGATGTATTTCGTGGAATACACTTTGAATAATTTCAAAGACTTTTCATATATTTCCATATATTGGATTACATTACACTTAATTCACGCGGTAGTAGTTATTGATTTTTACTCCTTAACATTTGGAACGGCAATAATTAGAATCACAGTTCTCCTCACAATGAATGCTATTGCACAGTAGAGCCCCTTCGGTTATTGCTTAGTTTTCACAAAAAAACGAGTTTATTTGAAAAGTGAGTAAAATATGTGAAATATGTAAGTGAGATATGTCGTATGGCAGAAACGGCTTCAAACTTTAAGACGATTTGGAAAACATTTCTCGTAATTCGGAAACGCAAAAGAGACAAACATTCTCAACAAAACCTAGAAGTGATTTACCAAGTCGAGCAGAAGCATAGTCGCTGTTTATTTTCATCGAAGCAAATGGTGGCACTTTCGATCTCTCTTCATTGTTAATGAAACCAAAAGTATATAGTTTCAGTTTCGAAGATTGTGTAATGAAATTTACCATATTGCCAAATTACATACTATTTACGATATCTTATAGTTTACGCCAGTCCTTTTTTCAGTTCGCAATTATATTCTGGATAATTGAAATGAAATATCATGTAATAAAATACAACATATTAATTTTTGAATGACAATGAGTATTTAAATGATATTTTTCACGAAATCAATAATAGCGATAAATAATCACTTGGCACAACGGAGGTAATCAAGTTCATTATTATCACCGAAATAATAACGTTTACAAACACGAATTGAAACGACTTGACGGTGTGAACCAGATCTTTATTTGCAGATGAAGACTCAGATTGTTCTGATCTGTCTGGAAAAGAATACTATTTATAAATTTATATTCATCCAAGTGTTGTCCAAACAAGCTGTTCATTTTTTTTGCTCAACTAATTCAATTATGCCAAACTATATAACTATTTCTTATTCCTATTTCAGAATGAACTCGGAGGTAACAGCAAGTAATCTAAACATTGTTATTTGAGATCTGGCATTATTTGGTTCTCCTGAATCTGACAAACGTGAACAATCGCAGTGGGTATCTCATTCAATCGATTTCTCAACAAGATTTCAAATCATCCTTAATTGACAATAAAAGCTGAGTTGATAGAAGACTGTTTTCCAAATAAATATAACATTCTTCGAATAAATTAGATAGGAGCAGGAATTAAAGGTAGTTATTTCTTGCAAGTTTTGTTTTTGATTTAATCAGTTTCATGAATCACTGTATTTCAGGATATATCCTTAGTTGAATTATGTTAAATACTATGACAGAATAAAATAACTTATGATAATTTTATGAGTGCGCTAAATAGACAGTTAACAATACGAACACTGTTCCTAATAATGTAGCCACCTACTTTAAGAATATTTTAATGTTTATTGCTAATTTATCAATCTTATACTTGGAGCAACTTCAAGATCGAAGTTGCGTCTTAAATATAAGGAGATAATTACAAAATTCAATAATTTTCATTAATTCAACAGGGTTAATTGGAAGTTATCCAGTCCAGAATTTGTTGCATGTAATACATGAAAACTGACCTATACTGTTTCAATTAATTATTGAAGAAATTCAATTTCCTAATAATGGCAAAATTAATTATCTTTTTCATTCAACCTTCTGAATATTTTTTCACTTCATTGGTTGAATATTAGAGTGTTCTTTAGACAACAGGTTTGATTTGTTGGAGTACCAGTTGCAAAAATCGTCATCTCAATGTTTTTCTAATGAAAGAAATGTGTGATATCTTGGTTTTCGATGATTTTTCATTTTACTCTGATGATTTCTGATGTATTCTTCGAGTATATATTGCGAGGAGCATTTCGAAATTTTCGATCCACTGTCATCAACGATTTGAAAGAGTTTTTCATCCAAAGAAATAATTTTTCAATCCATTATGCACTACTAGTTCTGGCACATTTGCAGAATGGTAACACTGATTGAATATCTTATTCAGTGTTTCGGATATTCCGTTATTTCTACAGGTTATTCCTCATCCGAAAACAAAAAAGAAATTTAATAAACCTACGTCCGAAATGATTCATTTTCGAGATACAGAGCTTTGAAGTTTCAACTTTTTTCACTTTTTTCCTGATAGCTCATGCATTTTCAAAGGCGCTGATTGACAGCAAAGTTACTTTTTCACCCATCAACTCATTAGATCGATCTCTTCGATGTGACAGGAACAGGGTGTTATTTGCTATGGGGATGCTCCTTCTGATCCCATCAAAAGTAGCTTGCTGCGCCACTGGTCATTTGAGAAAATCTTCGTGTCAATGATTAATTTCCCAAGTTTTTTATCACTATGAATTCTTTCAAAATTACACTAGTTTATGAGTGAAAAAAATATTTCTAGGAGAAATCACGTTTTTTCAGATAGTTCCGATCTGAAATCAAAATTGAGCAAATCGACAATGGAAATTAAAAACAAAACAATATTTGTTTATGTTTCGAATATGCAAAGCGCGTTATTTCGACTGAATGCAACATTATGCAGGTCTGGATCTGGTTCATTCCCGAAAATGCAGAGCATGTTTAATAATGAAATATTTCAATTCAAAATTGATTCCTCCGAAATTAGAACATGTTATACTGTCACAAGAGATTGATTGATAATCAGGATTACGAACTTGGTCTTTTAATCATCTTCGACTGACACGTACTGAACTGAAGATACAAAATTAATAAAAGTGCTTTCTTTCTTCTTTCAGATAGGCATGATGCTCTAAGCGGGGGAGTATGTTCAATACCGAGTAAAATAATTGTTTATGTGAGCTCAGCGCTGTATATCATCTTACGAACATCCTAATAGTCGCACCCTGATTTATTTCAATTCTGGTAACTGAATACATATCTTAATTTATGAACCCATCTGTACAATAATTTCTTTGAATCCGAATCATGAGTGAAGAACGAAATACATGATTATGGATTATGATTGTTTCACTCTGCCTAACCTAAACGGACACTTTTAACAGGGGGTGTACTATGTATTAAAAGGAAATCTGTCTTTCATTTAAATTTATCTCGATTATTTTGTTACATTGCAAAACATGCAAAAAGAGCCATTTAGAATGTATTCATTGTACATTTCTTGGAATAGTCCTGAATTAAATTCGGAGGAATACCAGCACTTTCGAAAACTGAGGAATTTTTTATGATTCTTGCCGACCAAAAAGATTTTTTCTCTACCCAAAATTTTTGGGTGAATGCCAATGATTTGCATCTAAAAATATCTTCCCACTCTTTGGAAAGTCGCTATATTTTTTTTAATTTACCCAGTCTAGTGTAGTCAGTATTTCATACTATTTAAATAAACTGAGATATGTTAAAAGTTTTCAACAATCTTTTCATGTCTTTCATGTCTAGTGTACACAAAAATAGTCGCATACTCCGCGAGTATGAAAAGAGTCTCTTGCGTCATAAATTTATTATCTAATATCAATTGTGTTTTTTCTGTCACAAAATATACCAAACCTGTCAACAAAACAAAAACACCTACGGAACTTTAATTGGCCTAGTAGTAGTTCACGTACAAGTTTAGTCTTTGGTCCTTCAAGCCGGATATATGATTTATCCTCATATTCATCAATAATTATTAAATCAAAGTGTACCAGTCATATAAGGAATCAATGGGTGTCAGAAGAAAAATTATGTCAGTCGATAAAAGAAAGTTCTACAATGTTCAGTGTTCATTGTCAATTTCAAATTCCTAACAACATCTGCTGATATCAGATAAGCTCGGCTTAATTTCAATCCCCAATTTTTCTATTTAATTCTATCGTTAATATCTCATCAATAATCATGACAAACAAGGTGAGTAGTAATAAAAATGGCAAAATGTCAGATGAACTCCGAACGTTTCTACATAAAAAATGTGATTCTATCAAGACTTGCATTAGAAATATCATGAAAATTCTTAGCGACTGGGAAACAGACCTCAATTCACGACATTCTGACCATCTTCAAGCATCTTTTGAAACACTGCTACGCTGTTTTAACAAGTTTCACGAACTTCAAGATCAGCTTTAAGAGATCTATCCCACAGAGGAACTAAAGAGAACAGAGTATAAAGAAAGTTATAATAAGGCTGATGGGAGAACACGCCGATTACTCAGAGAAGCTGCTAATGGGTCAACGAATCTTTCTGCACCAAATACGAGATTATAACCTTCGCTTCCTTTAATATTATCACAAATTTCACTTTCGAAGATTAATGAGAATTGGACATCATTTATCGACAATTTTTCGTCCATAATCCACCAACGGGTCAACCTACCATCTGCGATGAAATTACCTGCGAATTTCACTTACAGGGAGAGGTTTTAGTGCCATCGAATCACTAGAAACGACAGATGACAATTATGCTATTGCCTTGGATATTCTCAAGAGTAAGAGGAGAATTATCCGCAAATATTGGTTGATCATGAGAGATTATCTTCGATTAGTCAGCGACAGAACTGAAGGATTGAACAATTTGTTGAACAACTCTCAACAGCATATGCGTGCATTGAAAAATGTGGGTGTTAATTGAACTGATATTGTCCAAAATAGGACAGAATATCATCTGACAATGGCATCTTATTTTACAAGTCAAAGATATGCCATCTTTTAAAAACTAGCTCAATTTTCTGGAGGATAGAGCAAACGTTTCAGATTTCTTTAGAACATACGGAGACGACAAACCTCCAGATCAATCTCTACAAGGGAAAAGCTTGGAACATCCAGTCCAATCAAACTCAACATTCAACCGGATAACGAAATAAAAAGCTATGTACCAATTTGTATCATGTGTAATGAATCATATTCATTATACCAATGTGAAATATTCCTAAAATTATAGGCCGATGAGCGACAAAGAGAGGTCCAGAATGAATCATTATGTTTCTATCGTTTGAGTAAAGTCATGTAATACAGCAGCGCCCATCATGATTTTCATGACAGCACACACACACTACTTCGAAGGGAATTGAAAGAAATGAACATGTCAAATGACGAAGTAGGAACTCCGTCGCAAGCATATCAACATGAGCATGAGGAACCAAAAAAATCAAACTCTGCCGCTCTCGTCGCAAACGCAAATATGGCACGCTTATGTTTACAGTTAATGAATGCATGTCGTACCTTGATTGATACTTGTGCAAATTCAAACTTCATTTATGTAGAATTGTTTTCAAAACTCGGATTACACATAAAACAATAATCCTATCTGCTCCATAAATGGTCTATCAATTGTGCCAAAAGGCTTCGGGACAACTTAGATTACTTTAAGAACTTACAGCTATCCAATTCCGCATAATTCAATTTGTCGAAATGAATTCATTATTCTTAGTAATATATCGCTCGCAGATTCTAATTTTATCAACCTGCTGAGGTAGATATGCTAACCGGAATCGCACTTTCAATTTTATGTATTTACCTGCGTAATATTTCTAAATATGTTATAGATTTATACCTGTAGTATACTGTTACTGTTGTGATGGGTGATCGGGGCAAGTGCAGCTTTTGCCATAAAATTCAATGACCAATCTGTCATTTCACAAATAATTAAGGTTTCGATCTAACGAAATTTTGGGAAATATAAGAAGGTCAATTGGAACGACACTTCAATAACGAAGACAAGGCATGTGTTCATTTTGTGGAATGTCATAAGAGACCAATCTGAACAATATTCAGTACCACTTCCGTTAAATGAAAACATTCATAAACAAAATTCAAGTCAAACTCGGAATGAAGATTCCAACACGGAAATATTTTTCAGGAACATTTGGATCCAGAATATATATGAATGAAGAAAAGGGAAGTGGGTTCTATTTACCTCAATGATAGTTTTACTCAGCCTATCCTAAACGGACTCCCTCTACATGCGGTATACTATGTATTGAAAAGAAATCTGCCTTTCATTTAAATTTATCTATGTTATTATGTAACATTGCACAACATGTGTAACCGAGGCCATTAGAATATATTCATTGTTCATTTCTTGCAAAAGTCCTAAATCAAATTCCGAGGAAAACCAGAACTTTCGAAAACTAGTGAATTCTCTATTATTCTTGCCGACCAATGGGATGTTTCCTCTACCTCCAACATTTGGATAAGTGCAAATGATTTGCATCCAAAACTATATTTCCTCTCTTTGGTAAGCCGCCGTTTAAAACCATTAACCTAGTTTAGTATTGTCACTATTTCTTATTATTGAAATATACTAAGATATGTTAAAGCGTTCAACAACCTTCTCAAGGCTCACAATTCATGTTAAATTTACACTAAAAGTAGTTGCATACTCCGCGAGTATCAGACCAACGTCTCTCGCGTCTTTTGTTTACAATCTAACATCTATTGTGTTTTTCCTCCCACGAAATATACCAACCGTGTTAACAAAACAAGAACACCTACGATACCAAACGTTAAAGTTTGGTGAACAAGAGATAATAAACTTATTATGATAAATAAAGGTATTAAAGATTGACGAATAAGCTGGGGCATTCTGATCGTTCACAAAATTATCTCTGTGGGAAGTTTGTTAATGTTTCAAAATTTTGATGGATACTGAGAAATCTAACTTTCGTCTTTGAGGTATTCTATGAATAATTTTAAGTTGACCCATGGGTGGAACATGATGTCCATTTTCCATATAATGTGGAGTAATGGGTTCGTCGGTTTGTATATAGTTTTCAATGAACTGACTGACCAGTCTGACCCATAAAGGCGTATTCACAATCCATATAGGATAACTTGCGAACTCCAGTATGGTCAAATCAATCACTAATATTTCTACCATTGAAACATTCTTGGGAGAGTTTCATATGGGTTTTGAAAGCTAATTCTTATCATTTTTTGAGGTAACATTTGCAATCTTTTCTCTGAATGGGCCAAAGTATGTAAATGAAATGAATTTATCTGTATTAGTTGATTCGATACGGTGGTAAATATTATAATACGCTATTTGTGCTTGTTTCTTTCTGATCGTTCTGTTCATTATATTTAAAGGATGAACATAGGTCTTAGCTATTTCTTCAATAGTCGACGCTTTCCTGGACATATATTTTTTTCCGACAATTGCAGAGAGAAAGTCCTGTGTCATTGAATTACACGCAGCGTATTTATGGGATTTTCGGTGTTGAGTTATATGGAATGTTTTATTTTTATGAGTGATTGTGATCTTCCGCGATAAACTTCGCGAGGAGTCTACATATGGAAACTTGAGATAAGAAGAATTATTCTAAAATCCGTAGATCAATGAATAAAAGAGCGGCTTCGATTCTCGGCATCCTGCTTAGTTGCACTATTGTGGGGCTTGGGGGCTGCGTACATGGCAGGCAGATTTGGGAACTAGCTCTTGTCAGGAGGGATTTTTTCTTCCCTTCTTCAGTATTCAATTTAAAATATTACAAAAATAAACATTACGATTCATATTAAATTATTCTTAAAATGTATCTTACCCACTAATCTTTGGATGATTGTTTTATTTTTACTTGTAAGCATTGCGGAAACTTTGTGTTTTAGAGATGTCAGTTTTCGGAGATTATGTGTGTTGAAGTTTTGTATGGTTCTGTTTTCTTTGTGGACTTTTTAGGTGCTTCTGGGATCTGTTTGTACCGTGTTCTCTGTATTTACTGTGATTGTTGACCTTCTCGAAACGTGTTTCTTTTGTGCCCTGTTTTGTAGAAGATCTATGTATATGGAGCTTAGTGTCTTTATGTCTTTCCGGTCTTTTACTGAATTGTCTATGTTTTTTTGTATGTGCATCATCTCAAGTATTTTTCTCTTCTTTCTGTTGTGTTCTTTCTCAAGAATTTTTGTCTTCTCATAGTCAAATTCGTGTTTTTCTTGTATTTCGTATTTGTTTAGTGCAGTGCTGTCGTTGATTGCGTATTTATGGAGTTTGAGATGTTCTTTGAGGTGTTGTTCTGTTTGTCCAATGTTGACCTTTCCGCAGTTCTTGCAGGGTATGGCGTACACTATGTGGGTTTCCTCCATGTGCGGTATTTTGGATTTTAGTTTTGTATGTACGTGTCTTATTTGATTCATGGCTGAGTAGGACAATTTGAAGTTATGAGGTTTGAGGATGTTCTTGATGGTTTCTCTCAGTTGAGGTATGTAAGGGATAGTTATGTATGGTGAGGTGTAAGTAATGTCGTTTTTCTTTTTTGTTCTGTGTTGTACAGTATATGTGTTCGTTCTTTGATGATTTCGTTCGTTACGTTTTCTGGGTAGTCGTTCATTCTTAGAAAGTCTTTTGTGTCCTTTAGTACGTCTTTTCTGAATTGTGGTGAGATGAGTTTCAGTGCTCTGTCAGTATGTCCCTTTATAATGCATTTTCTCTGGGTTGGGTGATGGTTTGAATTGTAGTTTAAGATATTACCTTCGTTTATTTCTTTTCTGTACCATCTCGTTAGTACTTTATTGTATTTTCGTGTAACTGTTATGTCAAGGAAGTTGATGCTGTTATTTTTCTCAGTTTCTAAAGTAAACTGCAACCAATAACCATAATACCAACCATAATTGATATAAAATGGACTGACATCAAAACCCACACCTCCTTCCTAAAAGAAGATTTTATTGAAGTATTATAATATTATATTAGGTACAAACTATTTTCAATTCAATAACCTTTTCTTCAACAAATAGATGGAATTGCAATGGGAAGTCCCATATCTAGTGAAATAGCGCAAATGGTCATGGAATATTTTGAAGAATCAATTTTGAATAATACACATTTAGACATCACATTATTCAGAAGATATGCAGACGACTGTTTACTTATAATGAACAAAAACGATGTAGACCAAATTCATGAAACCTTCGATGATTTCCACAAAAAGTTGCAGTTTAGTTTAGAAACTGAGGAAAATAACAACATCAAACATAACCCATACTAGGAACAACTGAAAAGTTCACAAAGAAAACTGCTCCATAGAAAACTTCAACACACATAACCTCCGAAAACTGACATCTCTAAAACACAAAGTTTCCGCAATGCTTACAAGTAAAATAAATCAATCATCCAAAGATTAGTGGGTAAGATACATTTTAATAATAATTTAATAAAATCGTTATGTATATTTCTGTAATATTGTAGTCTAAATACTGAAGTAGGAAGAAAAATTTCAAACGTCTATTTCAGATAGTGTTTAAATATGAAACAAAAATACTAAAACTATATATATATATATATATATATATATATATATATATATATATATATATATATATATATATATATATATATATATATATATATATATATATATATATATATATATATATATATATATATATATATATATATATATATATATATATATATATATATATATATATATATATATATATATATATATATATATATATATATATATATATATATATATATATATATATATATATATATATATATATATATATATATATATATATATATATATATATATATATATATATATATATATATATATATATATATATATATATATATATATATATATATATATATATATATATATATATATATATATATATATATATATATATATATATATATATATATTTCTAATAGGAACTAAACGACGTCTTGTTCGATTTGTTGTATTTACTGATTCTAACATCGTAGATCCGTTTTTAATTTTCAATATCCCGCTTGGAATAATGGTTGAATTGTTCGTTAATTCTGGTATGGAAATTTCTCCGTCAGGAAGATCTGATTTGACTTTTTAAATATCGAAGTTAACGAAGGTATTTCCAATTTTTGAATGTTGAAATTATATCTATAGTGTAGGGGTATTTTCATATCATTATTCTGTAGAACATTATTGTGTTAAAGGTAAGAATTCTTGAAGGCGACTTTCATTTTAAAACCTTCGTGACTTTGTCCGTTGCAAGAAATGATTGGTGTCTTCGATCTGAAAATTCTGTTTGAAAAGAATTTTTCTGCGATATGGGGTCTAATTAGCAATGGGTGACAACCTGTATCAATTAAGAGTTTAGCCGGTGGGTTTCGTGTAATTAATAATGGTGAGGAATTCGGTACAAGATTATTAAGATTAATGGGTTCTCTATCGGAGGCTCGTTTTTGATAAAATTTTGATTTTGAATGTATTCTTTCTCTATTGCCGGGGGACAAGATTTTAGTTCGTTATATTCGTAATAATGATGGTAATCAGAATGTTGTTCGTCGTTTTGAGATTAATGAATGGGATCATTATCGAAACGGTTGTCGTTTTGAGTTTCATAGTAATTTTTTCATCATTTGCGGAATGTTAATAATCATCAGCTTCTACATTAGTTATTTCTTCAAACGTGGAATTTGGTTCTCTGGTGCTTTTAAAATGGTTACGGTTATTGTCCATTATTCGATTGAATATTTTCGGACCAAATACATTAGGAGGTTTTCGAATACTTGCTCATTAGTTGGGTATTTTATAGGTATATCTTTGTTGAATATCAATTTTGCATTAGGGAATCCTTGATTTTTATTGAACTGATAAGGCATATTACAATATTGTAAGGAATTTTTATAATTACAGCTCGTTTGAAGCTGAAGAGGAATGTTTTCATAATTTGGGAAATTTTGGTTTTAGAATGTTGGAGGTAATTTAAATTGACTAGGATTGACCTGAGGTGCTAAATAGTTATGCCGGTTTTCATTATTCATGGGTCTTGATGTTACGCTGTTTGTTGGATTGTTTTAAATTAATTTGTTGTTCAGTTAATGAATGATTGATTACCAATGATGTAGCTTCGACAATATTACCTGGATGTTTTAGCATTAATAACGTTCTTGGTTTGTTACTGGATTCGGAAATTAATACAGTAACTGTGGTTATATCATTTTGGTCTATGAGTGCTAATTGAGTGTTAACATTTATTTCGGGATCTGAATTGATTTTTGAGTTAAGTCGCATTTTAAGTAATTTTAAGCGATCTATAAAGTCAATAATATTTTCATGACAATTTCTCGATAAAAAATGAATGGTTGTTGTAATTCATGTCTGTCAACTTTATCTCCGTGTTTTTCGCGGAGTGTCTCTCGTACTTCAGGCCAGGTTCTGAGGTCTTGCCGCAGAGTTTGAAATCTCCAGCTTCATGTACAATTTTTGAGCAAATTACTGCGAATTCAAATTCACTTAAGAAATTATCCGTAGTTTGACCGTATTTATTATTATTGAATTAACGAGAGATTCTAGAAGCTCACAGCGTCCAGAAAAATTTCTGAGGATTGCGCAATTTCTTTTGCAGCTGAAGTGGATGCTATCTTTTATTTGCTGTGGTAGAGGATATACTTTGTGATGAATTGGCTTGATTTTCAATATTAGTTGACATTAAAATTTTAAGATATTATTAAATGTTTCACTTTATGTAGGGAAAGGTTAAAAGAGGAACTCAATACTTACTATATTTCGTTGTTTTCTAAGTTTTTCTCAAACAAGGTTCTTCACTGATTCATTATTGGAACCAGAAATGAAACTTAGTAGAAATTTGACACTCTTTCACACACTGGATCCTACCGACTGCTCTAATTTTAGCTTTTGATTGTGAAAAACACTTTTCAAAAACTAATTTTATTTTGAGGCAGCAATACAAGGTTCAAAATATTGTACAGAACTTTCAGTGAAATAATCAATTAATAATTATTAACTGATTAAATTAATGTGGTAATAAATGATGTCTCTAGTACTTTTTAACTAGATAACTCATGTACCATAGATACATCATTGTTACACAACAACGCAAAAACTTCTCTAATTTGCACTTTGAAAGCTTCAAATATAGATTTGTTAATTCTTTGTTGTTTCAAATATACTGTGAGCATGTATGGCCTCCATTCTCGAAAAAATCTATTCATAACAAAATTTTCGTGTAACATATTGAATTCACAACAGTAAGTAGTCTTCCACTTTTTTATCTCCGATTCCATAAACAATGAAAACTTTGATGCGACAATTTAGGACCAGATAGAACTCGATAAGATATCCAAAATATGGTATCGCAACGGCCCTCATCCCTATTAAAAATCACTGTGGTAGGAGATTTTAGTTACGGTGATGAAAAAATCGGAAAATTTGTTCATCCGCGAATCAGAAATCGACGGGTCCGAGCGATACTCCTTATATGAAAATTGTGTTATGAAAGGATTTTTCATCGAGAATGGTGGTCGCACTTGCTCACAATATATTTGAAACAACAAAGAATAGACAAAGTTTTTGCGTTGTTGTGCAACAATGATCGGATCTATGGTACATGAGTTATGTAGTTAAAAAGTACCGAAGACATCATTTATCGCCACATTAATCTAATCAGTTATTAATTGTCTTTTCTTTTATATATAAACCCCAGTAAACTTTAGAAATTAAGTTTGTTTCACTGAAAGTCTGCACAATATATTGAACCTTGTATTGCTGCTTCAAAATAAAATTAGTTTTTGAAAAGTGTTCTTCACAACCAAAAGATAAAATTGGCTCAGTAGGAAGGATCCAGAAAGTGGAAAAGTGGCAAACATCAAAGTGGCTGATAAGAACTTCGAAAACTGCGGAAAATCGTAAGTGGTGAGTTCCCCTTTTAACCTATCCCCACATAAAGTGAAACATTTAATAATATCTTAAAATTTTAATGTCAACTAATATTGAAAATCTAGCCAATTCTTCACAAAGTTTATCCTCTACCATAACGAATAAAGAGATTGCGCTTCCCCTTCAGAAATTTTTCTGGACGATGTGAGCTTCTAGAATCTTTCGTTAATTCAATAGACAAGTTTTTCGACAAATACGGTCGAACTACGAATAATTTCTTAAGTGAATTTGAATTCGCAGTAATTTGCTCAAAAATTGTACATGAAGCTGGAGATTTCATACTCTGCGGACAGACCTCAGAACCTGGCCTGAAGTACGAGAGACACTCCGCGAAAAACACGGAGATAAAGTTGACCGACATGAACTACAACAACCATTTACTTTTTCATCGAGATATTGTCATGAAAATATTATTGACTTTATAAATCGCTTAAAATTACTTAAAATGCGACTTAACTCAAAAATCAATTCAGATCCCGAAATAAATGTTAACACTCAATTAGCACTCATAGACCAAAATGATATAACTGCAGTTACTGTATTAATTTCCAACTCCAGTAACGAACCAAGAACGCTTTTAATGCTGAAACATCCAGGTAATATTGTTGAAGCTACATCATCGGTAATCAATCATTCATTGACTGAACAACAAATTAATTTAAAACACACCACCAAACAACGTAACATCAAGAACCATGAATAATGAAAACCGGCATAACTATTTAGCCGCTCAGATCAATCCTAGTCAATTTAAATTACCTCCAACATTTTAAAAACCAAAATTTCCCAAATTATGAAAACATTCCTCATCAGCTTCAAACGAACTGTCGTTATGAAAATTCTTACAATATTGTAATATGCCTTATCAGGTCAATAAAAATGAAGGATTCCCTAATGTAAACATTGATATTCAACAAAGATATACCCTATACAATACCCTACTAATGAGCAAGTATTCGGAAAACCTCCTAATGTATTTGGTCCGAAAAATATTCAATCGAATAATGGACAATAACCGTAACTATTTTAAATGCACCAGAGAACCAAATTCCACGTTTAAAGAAGTAACTAATGTAGAAACTGATGATTATTAACACTCCGCGAATGATGAAACAAATAACTATGAAACTCAAAACGACAACCGTTTCGATAATGATCCCATTCATTAATCTCAAAACGATGAAACCCTCCGGCTAAACTCTTAATTGATACAGGTTGTCACCCATTGCTAATTAGACCCCATATCGCAGAAAAATTCTTTTCAAACAGAATTTTCAGATCGAAGAAACCAATCATTACTTGCAACGGATAAAGACACTAAGATTTTAAAATGAAAGTCGCCTTGAAGAATTCTTACCTTTAACACAATAATGTTTTACAGAATAATGAAAGGAAAATAACCCTACACTATAGATATAATTTCAACATTCAAAAATTAGAAATACCTTCGTTAACTTCGATATTAAAAAGTCAAAACTGATCTTCCTGACGGAGAAATTTCCATACCAGAATTAACGAACAATTCAACCATTATTCCAAGCGCGATATTGAAAAATTAAAAACGGATCTACGATGTTAGAATCAGTAAATACAACAAATCGAACGCAACTATTAGAACTAAACGACGATTTCCTTGGACAATTCGCCGAAGCCAACGACACTAATTGCTTTCATGTAGAAGAAATGATACCACCTTCCAAATTAAATACCTCGGAATTTGATTATTCTCAAATTAGATCCGATCATTTAAATTACTCAGAAGAAAACGCCATAAAAAACCTATTATCAGAATATGAAACGATCTTGTATCAACCAGAAAATAGATTAACGTATACTTACAAAATCGAACATGAGATTAAGACAACAGATGAAATACCGGTGCATACAAAGTCATATAGATACCCTCATATTCAAAAACAGTGCAAAACAAATAACAAAAATGTTAAACGACGGAATAATTAAACCATCGCAATCGAAGATCGATATCCCTCGGTAAACTAGGTATATGCCAATGTTTTTCAACTCTAGACTTAGCTTCCGGTTTTCATTAGATTGGAATGCATCCCAACTCAGTGGCTAAAACGGCATTTAACGTAGGGAATGGTCATTATGAATATGTTCGAATGCCTTTTGGTTTAAGAAACGCCCCATCTAAGTAGCTATCAAAGAGTTATGGGCGACGTTTTGAAAAATTTACAACGAAAAATTTGTCTCGTTTATATGGATGATATTGTTGTCTTTTCAACGTCACTACAAGAACATCTAAATCATATGAAACAACTCTTCGAAAGACTTAATGAAGCAAGACTCAAAATCTTATTAGACAAATCAGAATTCTTATGTGAAACTTTAGAATTTCTTGGTCACATAATTACACCAAACGGAATCAAACCTAACAAATAAAAAATAGAAGCTATAAAAAATTTCCAGTTTCAAAACACCAAAAGAAATCAAGTCATTTCCAGGCCTCGTTGGTTATTATCGCAAGTTTATAAAAAACTGGCCAAATCCATGACACAATATATGAAGAAAAATTAAACGCTTAAACATATCCCAGAATTCTTATATGAATTTGATACTTATAAAAAACTTCTAATGAATGACCCAATTCTCCAATATCACAGGATCCATTGCATACGCATCAATAACACTTAACCCCGCTGTTGGGGAAAATTCAGTTTGATACTGAAACGGTTCACCTGTCTTTACGATTGAACTTGAAAGAGAAAAAAAAATATAAAAACAAAAGAAATTGATTATGAACTGATGGACTGTAAGAATTGATTAAAATAGGCTGAATCCCAACACTGTAAAGAAAGGATATATGAACTCAAGAAAGTAACAATATTTTCTTACCTGATAAGCAGAAAATAGATGGAAATGGATCTTGTAGTAGTACTCACCCTCCAGGGACAAATTAATTGAGCTCAACAACCGTACCCGAGGTTGAAGATCCTTGTTGTGAAAAAGCTGCAAGGTGTCAATCAGAATCCACTTATCCTTAAAAATTGGCACAAAACGCCACTGGTGAACGTGAAGAAAAAAAATCTCGACACGAACCAGAGTCTTTGAAGTCAACAAAAGTCAAGGAATATTTAATGTTCTCTATGGAAGCACTTTCGTTTTGAACGAAATGAAGTTCAATGAATGAACGAAAATTTCGACTTTTCGAAATTATGAATGAATAATTAGGAAGCAGATATAACAGTGTGCATACAGATGCGTATGTAATTCGACTCACTTGAAACAACAAATTGAAAAATAAGGAAAACGTATTTCCTTGTCCTTGCAGAGAGAGAACACTACATATTTCACAGCTGGATCATAGAAAGAAAAATAAAATGTATTTGTTTATTTACTTTGCGTGAACACCCGCATAAATCAACTACAGTACAATCGAAAAGGGACTTCTAGCCAATGTATGGGCAGTTAAATATTTCAGAACCTATCTTTTTAGCACTAAATTCAAAAGCATAAGTGATCACAAACCCCTACAATGGTTTTTTTCCTTAAAAGATCATAATTCAAAATTGAACCGTTGGCGACTTAAGCTAGAAAAATATGACTAGGAAATAGTTTATAAGAAAGGTGGAATTAAATAACAACGCAGACGCATTATCCAAATTCATCCTATTGAATCCGATAATTTAGACGAAATAACAATTATTGAGGATCCCATAGATGCTTCAGAAATTCCTGAATTTGAGACGCAGATGAACTGCTTAAATTTTTAGGACCCCCAACTAACTAACAAGAAATTATTATTCACGAAAACATTCAATCAACGATCCCACGAATTGACACAGATAACGAAACAGTACATTCAAGCCACGAGAACCCCATATTAGGAGCTCTCTACAGTGAAAAGAGCGTAAATACCTACAAAAATCAGATCATTATTGCAAACTCTCATAGCGGAAAATACGTCCTTTAAGAGAAAAAGCATTCGATAAGAACCGTTTAATCATAAATTACCACACAAAATTCAGAAGAAGCAATTATCAATTTACGAAAGAATGAATACTCGATACCAAAGCTAACCTATTGCTTATTTTTCAAAGATCCAGAGGTAGAACCAACTTTCTTTCGTACAGTTCAAAAACTCTTTAAAATTAACTCCTTTTAATTCATTATCGCAAATAAATTCTTGACCGATGTAATGACGAAGACGAGCGGTAACTTAATCTGCAACAATACCATCAGACAAAAACTAGTCACCGAGGTATTACAGAACATTTAAATTCCATAAAGAAACATTTTTATTGGCCGAAATTAGAATAAGACGTCAATGATTACGTCAACAGTTGCAAAATATGCCAATCTACTAAATATGAAAGACATCCAACGAAAATAGTATTTGAACCAACCCCTTTTAGCTTTGAACTATTTGATCACATTTACATGGATTCTTATAAAACTCATGTACACAATACTTTGTCATCATTCTTGATAGCTTTTCGAAATTTGCATAAGCATATCTAATTAAAACTCTCACAGCCCTAGAGAAAGCCAATAAACTTTCACAATTTTTCAGCCATTTCGGACTTTCAAGACGAATCACGACCAATAACGGACATGGATGGAATAGTGAAATCATTCAAAGTTTATGTAAATTACAAGATGAAGAAATTAAATATACAACGACTAATGATCAAAATAGTAACAGTCCTGAAGAAAGGTTATATTACACTTTAGGTGAAACAATCTTCATATTGAAATTTTCAAAATCAAATAAACCAATAGAAAACCTTATGAATTACGCCATATTATCTTATGAAAATTCCATTCATAACGCTACTAGTTACACACCCTTTCAAATAACTAGAGGTAAACTAAATTACAAAAATCCTATTGAAATAAATTCTGAGGATAAAATAAATCAATATGTCATTGACCATATAAACAATTTACGAACATTCAACCAATTTATTCGCGATAGAATTGAAGGAAAAAAAGGTATAATTTAGAAAAGGTCAATCAAAATAGATAAACAACTATAAATATAGCCCTTCACAAAGTCTATATAAAGAAAATAATAGAAATGCTTCGAACGCAAAACAGCAAACCCATTCGTAAATGTAGAAAATCCCTAAATATTCAATGACATTAATTTGAAAACAAAATTAGAATTTACCATAAAAGGTTCTCAAACCACAACGTATTGTTTCAGTATGAAACAAAAACAATAAAACTCTTCCATCTATTAATCCTAGGATTAGGAGTAGCAATCGGCTTAGATTGAATAGATAGAAATAGGTCAATCTAGAATAATCAGTTCTAAACATACATTCGTTCATCTTGTAAACCTTACTACTCCATATAATTCATAAACCAAAATTATATAATTCGTATCGCAATTACGAAACACCATTAAATTCCAGATAGCGAATCGTTATTCAATTTTTCTTTAAAAAAATCGCTAATGTAATATCTCTCTGAAATCATTTCTAATAAAATAAATCTGTTTTCTGGTCCAGTAAGAACGAAGAGATGACTCATTAGTGCCATAAGCAAAGCACAGAAATGGCTTTTGGAACATTAGATTGTATGATGAGAAAGGTATAAAAAGTACATGGAAACTTAAAATTCAAATGAAAACAAAATGATATAAAATCGCCTGTGAGCATTCTTAGACAAATTTCGAACAGACATAGTAAGGTTTTTCAGAATTCAAGTGATAATCAATTAATATTAGAAAATCAATTAAGAACATTGTCCAGAGAAGTCCTAGTGACTATTGACTTGCAAAATGCATTTTCCTTTTCGAATATGATTGATAATTTAGTCTTACAATTAAACTCACTTCATCATTTATTTAATAACTTAGAAATAGCAATTTTTTGGCAGATTAAATATACTACACACTTCAATAATTGAACAGCAGCAAATATAAATAATCTTAGGCAAATTAAATAAAATCCATGATTCCACCAAATATTTACCTAAATTTCGAAACCTTCTTAGTTATTACCATTTATTCTCAACTTAAGTCATAATTAAGGAAGATATGGTATTATTTAAATATTCACACCCTCTAGTATCTGACACTAAACATTTTCAAGTATATGCTTTGCCTACCCCAAATAAAACCATAATCCCAGAACATCTATTACTCAACAACGAAGATTTCTGAACAACCGCGGGAAGATGCCACGAAGTGGCCGACGAAACAACTCACATAGAAATCAACCCTGTCTAGCCACCCTTCTTAGTACGGGAAGAAATCAATGTTTAGGAACAAATATTCGATTCAGTGAAACCATTGTGACGCAAATAAATTCTAATCAAGTACTCATCATACCAGCTGCAATTACAAGTATAAAATCGAAATGCGAAATAGAGGGCATACACGAAGTTAACGTTCCATGTGTTGTATTCATTAGTCATTGCAGACTTTCCATCAATGGTCAATATTTCCAAGTTGAATAGACCACTCATGAAGAATTCATATTCGAGTTACCTAGAATGGAAATCCCCGACGAAAATTATACGACAGGAAAATCCCTTCTTCTCAAAAACATAAATATGGAGAATGTGAAACACATAAATGACGTAGCCAACAACATAATTATTCGAGATCTCCAAGCCATTCAAGATACTAAATATTCCTAGTTTAACACAACCCTAACAATTATAATCATCTTGGGTGACGTAGCCACATTAGCGTGTATCAAGATAACCCTTATTTTCTTCTCTAGGAAGGTAGGAGCTATGTGGTTAAAAAGTACTAAAGACATCTTTTATCACCTTCCACCACAAAAATCTAATCAGCTCTTAATTGTCATTGTCATCCGCTCCGTGCAACAGCCGTCCAAAGCATCCCAACACCCAACAATAGTATTGGCGGAATTAAGCTGAACAGCGCTCCCTCGCCAATTAGGCAGGTGCTTCAGGTGCCGATATAAACTTTCGCTGCGATTCTACTATAAAAGTGAGACAAGGGGAAATAAACAATGATTTTTCTGTCTTTCCGAGTTGTGGGAAGAAGGAAAGATGCAAAATATAAATGGGATAGAAAAAGTCATACATGCTATTACATTTCAATCAGGTAGGTGGGCTTCTCGTTTTCTTGTGGCTATATGGTAGGTTTATCATTGAAAGTGCCAAATTGTCATTGTTTGTTTACTGTCTTAATGGAATTGATACGGACTTTGAACGTAATTTTGGAATGACGTAGAAGAACAGTATGCAATATTGATGAATCGTTAGAAGCAAATTGCAGTCTGGCGCTCTGTATTTGGCAAAAAATTAATTTCGTTACTGTTATTGTGGTCATTATTAGCAACTTGCATGGTGAAATTATGCAAGAACGATCTATGCTCAACACATATATGAAACATTATATATGTATAAAAATTTTTAGTTCATAATCAATTTCCCAACGAAAATAAATTAATCTTACTCCGCGAATTAAAACAAAAGAATGGCAACCATTTCATAACGCAAGATTCAATAAAGTGATGAATGTATCACAAAATGAAATATCTCCGTACATGAATATATCTCCCAATACAATATGGAGAAACAAATATGGATCGAATATTTTTCTCATTTTCATAAGTTTAATCATTTCTCTTGAGTGATATCTTCACTAAGCTCGAATTGAAGATTCATTTTGTCCGAACGGTATTGTATTGAGAAAGTAAAATCCACTTCAGAAATTTATTTTGAAGTAAACAGGGTGTCCCAATTTTCTTTAAAAATCTTGGGAATTTTTTTCAGAATGAAAGATCACTTTTTATTGAAGATTCAAGAGCGGCCTAAACTCTGCTATATTGTCTTTAAGTAATAAGGTTTTTTGGTGAGTATTTTCGTCACAATATTCTTTTTTCCGTAAAAGTTCATGAAAATAGGCTCTCACATCTTCGCATGCTCCTTTGGTCAGAGAGGGTGAATACTTTTTTATCTTCGTTTTCTTATTGCATAAGGGTAGCTTTATTGATTAATTGAAATAGGTTATCCGCATTTTATACAGGAGTGACTCAAAAAATATTCAATATAAATATTGTAAGTTTAAAATATCATATCTTGATTTTTGAAATGGAACACTCTTTATATTTTCATTCATGTCAACGCATAAAATATTGTGCTGCAAGTAACCTTATCTTTTTTCGATAATTTTCCAAATATTCCATAATTTGTGAAAATTTTGATGAAAATTCTACAAACCGTATCAAACTAATCAACATGTATCATTATTCGCACATAAGTTTTTTTCCTGTGAAGATTCAAGTGGGAAAAAATTAAACTTAAACAAGATAATTCTTTCAACGAAGGATAAAATCAAGATGATTAAAACATAAATCGAGGTATGTGTTGACATTTTTTTTTATTTGTGCCTTCTGTCAGGTGTCCGGACATATCATATTCTGCATTTTACATGGTGAACTTATCAATGTTTCGTTATTAAACATTGTTAAAGTAAGGTTTGAACACAATTTTCTCAATTAACTACCATGAAGTTCTCCAAAGAAAAATGTTTGATACGATTTTTATTGTGGGTGAGTGTGATAGTAATTCTTTGTGGGCAAGTAGAGTTTATGCACAAAGGTTTCCTGATAAGAGGCATCCTGATGCAAGATGCTTTGAAAAACTTCTAATTAGATTTATCAAAACGGTTAATCACCCACAAAAAACATGAAAAACCAAAAACTGCTACCGCAGTAGACAACCAGTTATCAGTTTTGTTGACAGTGACATAGGACCCATATAAAATATAAAGAGAGATTCATCAGTTAACAGATATAAGTCAAACTTCCATCCAGAGAATCTTGAGAGTGAATAAATTTCATGCTTGCAGGAACTGAAAAATCAAGACTATGAAAATCGAATCAATTTTTGCAATTTGCAAGTGACAAAGTACCAAATATGTTTAGCGGAGTTCTTTTCTCGGACGAGGCAACTTTCCTGAAGAAGGGGCTTGTTAACAGGCACAACTTTCATTATCACGCCTCGGAAAATCCCCACCTCATGAGGCAAGTAGATTACTTGCATCGTTGTTCCTTGAATAAACGGGTCGCTATAGTGAATGGATATCTAACTGGGCCGCACTTTTTCGATGGGCAACTCAATAGAGAAATGTATTTAGATTTTCAGCAAAATCATCTACCAATGTTACCTGCCGATGTACCAGAGCATATAAGACGAGATTTGTGGTTTCAAAAGGATGGCGCACCAGCACATTACTCACATCAGGTTAGGGAGCATTTGAATCATATATTTCCAAACAGTCAGGTAATCCGCAAATGTTGTCAAGAGTTCAACGGTCTTTCCTCAGATGGATTGTGCAACATTTCGAACATTTATTGAAATAGTTCAACACCGTGTATATTATCTCACCAAAATCCAATCTATTACGTGTTTCATACACATCCACCTTAAAATATCTCCGTTTCTCTGATCAAGTATAATGATATGTACTAATAAACTCTTAATTCGCAACCTCTGATTTTATTATTTTAGTTTATTTTTTCATTTCGAAAATGGTCGAAGATAAATATAATACAACTTCTGCAAAAATATGGCACAATATTTTATGCGATTAAATGAATCATGAAATACAGGATGTTCCGTTTGGAAATATCAAGATATTTGTAAAATTACAATATTCAATAATTTTTGAGTCACTCCTGTATAAAATGAGGATAATCTATTTCAATTTATCAATAAAGCTATTCCTGGGCAATAAGAAAACGAGAGGAAGAAAGTATTCATCCTCTTTGGCCGAAGGAGCATGCGATGAAGTGGGAGCCTATTTTCATGAGTTTTACGAGAAAAAAATATTGTGACGAAACTACTCATCAAAAAATTTAATACTGAAAGAAATCCTAGCAGAGTTCAGGACGCTCTTGAATCTTCAACAAAAGTGGTCTTTCATTCTGAAAACACCTCAAAAGATTTTTTAATGAAAATTAGGACACCCTGTGCACTTCAAAATAAATTGTTGAAGTAGATTTTACTTTCTTAATAAAGTACCGTTCAAACAAAAATGAATCTTCAAGAGCGTACGAGCTACAGAGCACCTCGCTAGTGGTGAATAACCTAGTTTATATATATATATATATATATATATATATATATATATATATATATATATATATATATATATATATATATATATATATATACACACAAAATAAACATCTAACCATGTTCAAGTAACTTCAGAAGTTTATTCAAGTTTCTTTGAACTTTTCATTAAAATAAATTAAAAGACTTACAATAATATTCAAAAGATAAGTGAATTTAATTTGACGTTTATTCTTGTATTGTAATGTATATTTTGTCAGCATATTCAAGAAATGTACGTTCATATTTCATATATTTATTCAAGGCAATTTTAACCTCTGTGCGTTGAAACAGTTCCTGAAATTACAAAGATTCTTCAAGGAACTAATTGAGACTATCTTACAAAATGATAGAATAACCCTCAAGTAGCTATAGAAAGGTATTTAGTTTTTTGTCAAATATTTTCTCAAAAGAAATTCGATTAAGTTTTCGTTAGGTCATTTATGTTATAAATACTGAAAACAATTCACCAAAGGAATTCTTTGTATTGAGGTATTTCAAACTGTATGTCAGTAAGACTCTGTCCATTTCAAATTAAATTTTGTTTTAGTTCATTAAAGAAGAAAAACTTTTCTAATTTTCAATTATCCAAATGAGAAAGTAAATGAGATTTAATGCGTTTGACAATTTTCAAGTTTGTACCTAAGAAAGAAGAAAGAAGAGTTCGTTCTCTGAAGTTATGTATCTATGAAAGCTAACCTACAAATATATTTGTAAAATATGAAAGACATACATAAAGAGTATAATTCATCTACTTTTCAGTTGAATGATCATTTTGTCAGTAGTTTTAAGGTGAGCTTTTCTTTTCAAAGCAAATATTGTGTTTATTATTTCGGAAATACTTTATGTTACAATCAACCTGATGAAAAGCAAATATAAAATAGATCCACTATAAAAAGATTGGAAAATAGAATGAGAAATGATATTTGATCTTTCATATAGGACCACTCAATAGTACAGTCATGAAAATAATGAGAGAAAACTTCAAGTAATAACAGGAATCATAACATGTAAATATTATACAAGAGATTGATTAGAGTTCTTTAAATTAACATACCATTCTTACCATCAAAATTCATATTTATTACTATAGCATCACAGTTTGATTGACTTCTGAATCCTCAGATACACTTCTGTGACAACCTAATTTTCACAAAAGTAATTATTGTGAGTTCTTTCTATTCATAATACATTTTGATTCTTCTCAGAAAATGTTATCGAGGATTGAATAACAGGTATTCCTCATTGATTTGAACATGAAAGTTTCTCTTCTATAGGTATCTGATAGTGGCAAATATGAAGTCAAATCTGTAGAAGTTATATATGAAGTTTAATTTTGTACAACTATATTTTTCAAAATTTTCAAGATTCCTGAAAGTCACAAGAAATATGCAGCTGCTTATGTGAATTTTATCTTGAAGAAAATTCAACTGCTACTTGGATAATGTTATGTATATTTGATAATTTTGTTATAGGTCATTTTAGTTTCATGATGTAGCTGTTCTATAGGTATTTTATATAATTGTTTTAAATATGTACGATCATCACGTAATATTGAAGTATGAAAATGCTTTACTGCAAATTCCCCTTCTATTTTCATTTCAGTTTATATTATTAAGTGTAACAAGAACATGCACTGAAGAAAAGTTAAATCGACTTAAAATCCAATTATGAGGGCATGTTTACACAGAGTTTTATATTCTCAGTCTAGACATTTTAGTATTTCTCAGATGTAGAATATGAAAATTGGAGAGATAGGAAGAGATTTAGAAGACAAATATGTGGAAGGTATATGACTATAATTCAAAGGAAAGTAGTGAGCATAGTGGTAGAGATGTATAGAGATGTGTAATCATAGGGAACTAATTCGAATTTTATTGAAAGTTTGGAAGTAATTTATTTTCGGTGATTTGTACTTTCTCATACAACTGATTAGACTTAGGCCTTAGGAAAAGAATGTATTGGCCATATATGAGGATCATTCAATATAACATGTAGAGCACTTGAGTCAAAAAGGTAGTGAATATAATGAGGCGTTCAGTATAGACAGGGTTGAATATGAAAGTGTTAAGTATAAAGCACGTATGGTATATAAGTATGTTTGTTGCTTAGCATTTTAGGCGTAGTATTCAATGGGCTGGATATATAAATACAACTTCAACTGGTGAACTAGTCAATTAGACCTAAATTCGTCACTATACTAAATATTTTCCTTTCTTGAAGCAACGTCGATTGGATTTTTCTGCTATTGTGATACGAATCTGCTTTTACCAACGTCTTTTATAAAATGTAAATCTCTCTTTTAAATGTGCTCCTTTCTGAAGAAACCACAGTGTGGTGAAACGCTTCATAAGTTTGAACAGCATTTCTCAATTGAATTTGACAAATGTAAACTAATTTTCTTCAAGTATTGACGTGTTTATCATATTAAATTCAATAGATATTTTGATATATCACGGGTTTTGGAGATTGTGGAACATTTGTGAATAAATTTTCCACTGAAATCGAAGTATTAATTCAATAAACTTCTTCATTAAACAATTGCACGGAAACTTTAAAACAAGTGTGCACGTTTCACCATGTATCTTTGCATACAGAAGCTATATTACGTACCTAGTTATTTCATTCTTATCAACATCCAACTTCAGAATTTATTCATAGATTGGTCGAAGTATTCTCAGAAATTTACCTTTTTTTTGAAGTATTGACCATAGTGTTTACACTATTCAGTCATCAAAAATTATATGGGCACTGTTACAAATCATTATGATATACAGTTGATGATCAATATTAGAATAATATATCATTGATGATGTAAATTAGAAACTGCATGCATGTGAGGTTCATTCAAATTTTCTAGCGTTGCTGAGAAACTGATAAAGGTGTGTGGAGATTTTTATGTTATTAGCTGCCAGTAGATCGTCTAGATTCAAAGGACCATTCAATTTCATAAAGGAAATTTTGTTGAACATAAATTTCATGTGCCTATCATAAAGTGGACACAATAGAAATATATCGGTAAGTGTTTCCTCTTCATCACAGGAACAATTGGGGTTAGCCCTCAAACCTATGATATGAGCGTATGTTATTAATTGTAACTATGAAATGTCTGCGAGTTTGTAGTCTGTGAAACCAAGTTTTCTGAAACGGAGAATTATTGACGATATTTTTGTATTTCAAACCATTCCCATCGTTTCAAAATTTTTGGCTCCATTCAACAAAAATTTCCTGCTCAATTGACCTGATGAAATCGTATTTAGGGACCGCAATTGGTGTTATTTCATTATTTTCTGAGGTGACTTCCTGTGCTAGACCATCGACGATTTCATTACCTGCAATTCCTTCGTGTGGACGTACCCAAATGACCTCTACATTCTCTCCTCGTGTTTCTGCCAAAAATAGTTTCTGCCTCAAGTCGATTGAATTATGGGTATTTTTTGAAGAAAAAGAGAATTTAGCAAGTTGTTCTAGGTCACTGCGGGAGTCAGAGACGATTAGAATATCATTATAGTACGAAGATGAACAATATTCGACAGCTTCCTTGATTGCCAACATTTCGCATGAGAAAATTGATAACGTATTGGGGAGACGAAACAACAACTTTCGACCAGAATATGAATCGTAAACTACACAACCGTCCGTATATATTTTTAAAAAGATGGTGTAATTTTCATTTTTATATGCTTGAAATTCTTTTTTCAAGAGGTAATCGCATAGGTCAATCAATGTTATTTTTGTAGTGGGAAAAGGGATTCAAAATTGTGTAGAAAATTTGAATGGAAGTGACTTTTGAAGAGCGATCACCAATTGTTCGATTTATTCACTAAAATGTCAAGCAAAAGGAAGATTTTTTTCATTTTTCCAATATGGTGACGTCAAGTTAAAAATGCTCAGGTGGTATAAATCATCATAAATAGGACTGCATTTGCTACGAGGATGAAGGATGAATTTGGTGCCCATTAGTTTCGATCTCTTACTCAGTGGAATCTCGCCTGCTCCAGATAACAGTGTTGATATTGATGTGGATCGTAGTAACCCTAAGCATTGTCGTAAACATTTATATTGGAGACCATCTAGCTTAAGAAATCCTTTCGGTGCAAGACGAAGATCTCACGAAAGATTTGAAGAAGTTCAAAGAAATGGAAGAATGAGCATCCCATGTCGTTTTACTAACTGAGCGAATATTATTTAACTATTGTTCGCATTTTTTCAGAATATTTTCAATGTGACTTTCGAAATTCAATTGGCTGTCGATTGTGATACCAAGAAATTTCACGTCCATTTTAAGGGGAAGGTCTGACCCTCCCATGTTCAAGACTGGAGGAAGTAGAATTTTTTCCTAGAGAAAACCTTCAATGCTTATTTTTGTGGTGAAATATCTAAGTTTTTCGACCAAAGAATGTGTTTTATCTCTTTGAGACATGTTGAAATAATTTGATGAGCTTCAAGAAATGTTTTTTCTGATGTGAATACACATATATATCTGCAATTTTATATAATGAGGAATTATTGTTTCTGTATAGAGAATGTACATAAACGGTAATAGGTTATCTTCTTGGGAAGGCCTAAAGAAGTGAAAAATGTTTAGAGTTGTGACCATGAAGTTTTAGAGAAATGCTTCAGTTTGTGAATATTTTTGAGAATGTTCGATACGATAAAAGTGGGTATTCCCAAACAAATCAAATCATTGTATAATAAATTTAGAATGAAGTTGTTATATGCTCCTACAATGTCACAATCATAATTTTATCTTCAGATAGACTCATTCGTATTAAAAAAACAATTTCACCAAGTTCTCTTGAATAGAAAAACCCTTTCTGAAGACATACTGAGTGCTAGGCATTTTTCTGTGATGTTCTAACCACCATTATAACCTGTTCTTCATGAGACGTTCATAAGTTTTTAACATGCAAGAGCGGAGAGAAATTGGACGACATGAAGATGCTAACGAGGAAGTTTACTTATTTTCAAAATAGGAATAACTATTATACTTTTCCAATCAATTGGTAGTTCTGCACCATTCCAGAATTCATTGAAGATATTCAAAAGAGAATTTTTGCCTGTAAAGATAGGTTAGAGATCATTGGATAATGGATATTATCTACTCCCGGTGCGGAGTTATTGTGGGAGCATGAAGCAACTTATAATTTTTCCAATGAAAATACAGGTGATGAAAAATCTTCTGCGTCTGAAACCTCTTCACTGAAAGAAAACGGCTGATCCACGTAAGGAGGAGCGAGAGAATTCAAAAAATCTTCGGACCAGGTGTCGAATTTGCTAGGGGATGAGGAATTCGTTTTTTTTTGGGAGATTTTATCTTTCTCCAAATATCTTTAATAGGGGTTGTTTCGTTCATACTATCCTAGTATTCTTTCCGACTATTTAGACGGGTAAAATTGACAGTTTTTTAACAACTTGGTGATGATCTGTAACGTTCCATTTTCATTTTTCAAGTGTCTACCGCTTTAGTGCATTCAGTGTTCCTCCATGATTTGTACCTGTTTGGTCTCATTTATATGTTCTTATTGTATTGGTTGCTGCTTTTTCCATTGTATTTATGAACGAATTGTAAGGAATATTTTCGTCCAGTTTTGGAGTTCCTCTGCATATTTTTTCTGATCGACATTTTCAAGATTCCATTTTTTATAGCCTATGCGATGTTCAATCTCCACGTTCAGTGTCAGATTTGTATAATAATAGGAAAACGATTGGAGCCGAGAGTATCGTTCACGACTTCCCAGTTGAAATCAGAAGTCACATTGGGAGAACATAGAGAGATATCAATTGCTGTGCTATTTCTATAGTATCCACCCATAAAGGTATGTTGGAGTCTACAATAGACTTCAAGAGATCTGTGCTCTTTCGATCATTGAATATACTGCCCCAACTGATATGATGGAGATTGAAATCCCCTCGGATAAAGAAAGGACGAGGTAATCTTGAAAAAAACATCCCAAATTCTAGACGATATATTGAGAGTAGGCTTAACGTATAAAGAAATAAGATCAATGAATTTTCCATGTCGTTTCATTGCAATCGCCATAACTTCTTGTGTTACATAATTAACCGTTACTTTTTCGTAAATAATATTTGAACTAAACAAAATTGCAACTCGACCTTTCGGGTCTGATCGTTCCAGCTTTTCTACGTTGAAATTTTTGAAATTATCATCCACACCTGGATTGAACCAGGTTTCTGAAAACAAACATACATCTATTTTATTGAGATAGTTTAAGATTTTTGTAGATAACAAACAGCGGTAAGACCGATTTGTTTGCAACCAAGGAACGCGCGTTCCATTGGAAAATGTTTATACCATTAGTTAGCGTTACTGGTAGACTACTGTCCATATTGTTTTGATGTGGACGTTGGAGTTGAGTTAGCTGATACGATATTAAAGTTATGTTTTACATACTCCTATGAACTACTTGAATTTCGTTCATGAATTTCTTTTTCTAAAACAGCATTGACTGTGTCTATAATAAATTTAAATTTAAATTCGAAATGGGAAAAGAAATGAATTCGTGGTGTGCACGTCTAAGTTGCCCACTCAGACCGGGCTCAATCTGAGTAATCCTACGCTTTTTAGAATAGGTAGTGAAATTATTGCTGGGGGGTTTGGGTGCATTATTTCTAACTGCTGTTGAATAGCTATCTACCTCTTTCTCTCGAGCTTCCCTGTATGAAATAATTTCAAGCGCCATTATTCTTTTAATACGTTGCTGCTTTGAAAATTCAGGACATATCTTATTGTCTGTATTCAAATAGTTTCCATGACAGTGTACGCATTCAGCTTCATCTTGGTCAAAATGTTCCAAAGAATGATCTCCACCACATTTACACCTAGGTTATCGTCTCCTACATTGATCAGAAATGTGACCAAATCTTAAACATTGGAAGCACTGTATAACTTTTTGAATGTAGGGTTCAACCGGGCAACTTTTTCCGGTATATCTTGACCTTCGAAAGTTACCAAAATGACTGGGATTGGGATATACGTTATTTAATCATTACTATCTTTAACCTTTTTTTCATTCTTTAAACTTCTTATATTGTAATTTTACTGTTGCCTAATGTATTTATATTATCCATTATTTCTTGTTCGTCTAAATCTGTAGCTACGTTTCTAATCATACTTACTCTTCTATTAGAAAACTTGGGATATACGCTGATAATTTCTTTTCTTTCAGAATTTCTGAAGTTATTATTTTGTTTGCACTCATTTCTGTACGCATTTCTAAACATATACGATTTCTACCCTGTTTCAAAATACCCAAGATGTTATCGGTTATTATTTCATCAAGATTGTGAATGATTCGACCTAAACTCATTGCGTGGAGCGAACCTACGTTGTGTTCAGTACTTTCAATATAAATTTTAAAAGGAGCAGAATCAGTAAGATCGAACGACGTAATTTTATTTTTCCCTTGAGTTGTAATTGTAGACTGGGTTTATGATAAGGATGTTTGAGATACCATAGCAGATTGTGTTTGTACTTGAGAATTAATTAAATTGAAGGTTTCAATATTATATTATTCATTGTCACTAGATTTTAGATATTTTGTACAATAAATTCAGAGATTGTGACAATAAGCTTGGCTTTACATGAATTTTTGGATCTGTCTTAGAATACTTATCCGTATCTCCCGGGTCCGGGGGCACCGCAGGTGGTGGATCCGTAGACCAATCATAATAATAAAATAGATAACACTCGCGATAAGTTTACGATCAAACAGCTGTTTGACAAACTACTGTTCAATACAATATCTCCGGCACGACTTAAATTCACCATAAAAGATATTTTTATTCGCGGTAAAATCAGTAGCTTCAATAATAAAAATTGATCCGAGAAAAGTACTTAATCTGGTGTTCAAAGAAGGAACTGCTGCAACTGTAATATATAAATAAATCATCAAACTTAAGCCAAATTTCAGAATCTAATTGTACAAACCATCTCTCAGACAAATTGAAAATTTTTCATACGGGTGATGGAAAATTTTGAGATATTTTAAAGATTCGTGAACACAAATTACCCCCAATTTGAACATGATGAATTTAGGGTTCTTCGCTAATTTGCGAATTTCCATTTGTATTTCCCGTTCACTTGTAAGTATTGCAAACTCAATGTATTTTATGATGCTACTGTATATCGGGACATGTCACGATTCAATATTATTTGTGAAAATTAAAAATGTATTCCATCATACAAATTCTAACCAAATTCATAAGTCATGATCAACGGGATCCAATGATAATTTCACTGAGTTTATGTTCTGTTAAAATAAAAGTATTTGGCATATGCATCCATTTTTTATAGTTTGAAGTCACGACAGATCTAACTATTTCCCACTAGTTGTAATTTGAGAGACAGAGTCTTAATTGGCGCACATACGAATGACAAAATATTTATGATTTCGTTTTTCATTCAGACACAAAACCCAAAATCTGTATGACTAATACTTACCAGAAAGGAAAAGTTCTGCATTTGGCTGTACGATATTGGCCAGTATTGGTGCAACTGCTTCGTAAGAAATCCTTTTCAGAAAATTATTACGCAAATCAAGGACGCGTATTGTAAGAATTCCTGCTAAGAAATCGTCAGGTAGGCTTCGAAGTTGGTTGTTACTCAAGATGAGCTCTTCTAAACTGGTTAATCCTGCGAACGTCCTGTTGGAGATGCGAGACAACCTGTTGCTATCAAGGTCCAGTACCTAGTGAAAATTTTTATGACAGATTCAAATGAAACTTACAACAAATTCTAAATATTCTGGACAAATTTGGTGAATATTGGAAATTACTATTCCGGTCTATCGACCATCTCCAGCTGATAGCATGTACTGTAGTGAAGCAATAAACAGATAGAAAATAAGGGTACAAATAAAAGATGACAAACCAATTATGTATGTAATATGTATGTATTCTTTAGAGATATCAAATATGTATGTATTGTCAACTTTATTTCGGTACACGTTGTCAGCAGAAGATGGTCGGGAGACAGAAATTGAAATCCTGATATAAATAAATCTGTTGTAATACTATAATACATAGTTGAATTTCTTATTCTAATTGATTAACGATCACATTGTAACGGCCAAATCAATTAATTATTTGGACAAAACTGAATAAAACGAATAAAGATGAAACAATTTCAAGTACACTGCAACTCCTGATTTTTGCATAAAAGTCAATTTTGACTTATTCAATTCAGCACTGTAGATGATTGTTTCATATTGAAGGGTACTAAAAATTGAATGAGCAATAGAAATGAATGAAAATATAGGTATACTATTTAAAAATCCAAGCAAAGATCAACTTCCGGTGTTTCCGGAAAATGATAGGCCCATGAAAATTTCAGGATATTATTTTATTCAAAATGCATTTTCTTTCAATCAAATATATCATTATATACTATCAAAGAAATTATGGTCAATTGAACTGGTGGTTTCTCCCAATTTCAAAGTGGAAAAGCCATAAAAAACAGTTTGGAAAAAGGACAAAGAATAAGTCGTGTGATTTTATTATAACATTTCGTTCAGGAAATTCACGTTTTTTTCTAATTCGTCCTGCGAAGTCATACTTTCAAACCTGTCATTGAATGATAATTATTATTGTTATTGTTGTATACTCTAATGTTATATACTAAAATGAATCTTAAAAGATTTCTCATATCTGTAATACTGTCTGATTCATGCAAAATTGGCTTTAAGTTACGAATTACTTATGTTTGTGATTTTTCTTTGTGGAAAAGGTGAAACAACTTCTTTTTGATATACTATTGAATTATTGAGAATAGGGACCATATTTCAATATAATCAATTTCTTTGTAATATTTACCTCTAGCACCCTAACGGCTTGAAAAAGTAGTCATCAAAACATTCGAATTTATTCTTATCTAACATCAATGCCTTCAAATGTCCCAACTCTTCGAATATCACATTCGGCAAACTCACTAAACTATTCGAATCCAAATGCAATTCTGTAAGATTTGTAAGATAAGAAAATGTCCCATCCTGAATACAGGAAATATTATTATTGCACAGAATTAACTTTTTCAAACTTGGTAATCTGACAAACATATCTTGACGTAGTTCACATATGGCATTCTCATTCAATTGGAGCAGTTCTAAGTTGGGAAGATTATGAAAACAGTGTTTGGCTATCCTTGTAATTCCGCTGCCTGTTATGATGATTTCCTTCAAATGAGCTGAAAACGCGAAAGATGGTAACTCGTGGATATGTCCGAAGAAAATGGTAAAATGTTCCAATTTTCTCATAGAATTTAGGGTTTTTGTTGGAATAGAAAACGTTGGAACCTCAGGTCGGAGCAAAAGGGTGAGTTTCGTCAAGTTAGTCTGTTTATTGAACAAATTCCATATCTGAAAAAGAAAACATTTATCAACTTTCTGACATTTCAATCACTTAAAGATCTGATGAATTATTGAATAATTTGAAAGATTGATTGACTTAGTTCAGCTCTGATTTCATCAATATGAGACATACTCTTTCAATTTTTTTATCATCGCTGATTTAATACGGAATGAATTGGGATAAAGACGAATTCGCGTTAATCACAGTCGGAGTGAGTTAAAACCATGTAGCCTATATTAACAGCGGTTAGAAATATCTTCAGATTTATCAGTTTCTCACCATATTTAGTGTCTGATATCGAAGAATTTTCTTGCATTTAGTATTATTCGTTCGTTGATTAGAAAAAGAAGAATTTTGAAATACTTCTGAAGAAAATAAGTCTCAAATATAACAAATCAAAATTTCTCGGCGATATGCATCACTACTTCAATACTATATTCTGTTTATCCTAACCTAACTAGTATTGGAACACAATATGGGCTACTTTGTACAACGTCCTGCTAAATAAATCTATTTTCTAATCATGAAAAATGGTTTGCTAGTGGAATAATTTAACTGATATTCGGTATAGATGAGAAAAAGCATTATTAACATGAAAAACAGCTGTAGATCACTGTGAGTAGACATGAAATAGTTTGGATGTATTATATATAGGAAAAATTTTTATACTTGTTTTTACTGACTACTCCCAAAATATTGCAGTGATAATTTATATATTAAAAACTTGTGTAAGAATAGTTGATTGGTTTCACATTACTACGTGAAAGATAGTCATGATCATAATAAGAAATTGAACTATGTACTATACTAACTACAGTTTATCGAAAATCAGGGTTGCAGTTTCGGTCTCTCGACCAAGTACAGCTGACTTATTGAACTAAATTTGAAAATACTAACATATAAAAACAGCTGCTTAGTTGCACTATTACGGCTCTTGGGGGCTGCATGAAAGGCGCAGAAAATGTTTGTCTCATCATAGTAATAAACTAATTATGATAAAAGCAAGTATTATTTGATGATTTGAAATAGGGACGAGTGTGTATATATATATATATATATATATATATATATATATATATATATATACTCGTCCCTATTTCAAATCTTCAATCAAATCAAAGATATTTTCCAAGGTATTGATGGGTAAAAGACTTTTCAGTATATATTTCTCTCAAAATAGAATTATTCTGTTTACGAAAACTCATTCAGCATGATATTATTATCAAAATTACTCACAACATGTTTTGTAACTATTATGTATCTATTGCAATAACTGTTGAAAGATACAAAAAATACGGTCATGGATTAACTCATGTACGAGATGTCCTGAAATGATTCAAAACTAGTCTAAATTCTACCTGTTCAAAAAATGATTGTGTGTTTCTGAATTGAAATTGAACGAAATATTATAGAATATCCTTCAGCGTTCATAGACTGGTTATAGATTTTGCTGTGTATATTTCTACTGACAGGATAGTCATTCGGACATATTGTATGATATGCATATTGGAAGTTATACATAACATGTCATGTATCCATTATCTATCTAATGTAATAACTGTTCTGTTCTGTTGGATACAGAAAATTCATAATTACGACTTTAGTACTGTACCAGGGTTGTTCGGATAATTTCATACTAGCCTAATTGTTCCTGTCAGGACAAAGATTATATTCTTCTTCTTCTAATACATATCCATTAATGGATGTTTGCGATAACATTTTCCATTGCGTCTCCATCTCTTGCGGTGTGTACCAATGACTGTATATCGTGTAGTCCTGTCCATTGCCTGATATTTCGCAGCCAAGACATCTCTCCGGCCTTCGATCTTGCCTTCGATTAACAATTGCAGGAATTGATATTTCGTGTTTCGCAGTATATGACCCAGATATGCTGTTTTCCTCTTTTTGATCACTGCAAACAGTTCACGTTGTTTGTTAACTCGTCTAAGAATTTCCTCATTTGTCAATCTTGCCGTCCAGGGTACTTTAAGGATTCTGCGGTATAGCCACATCTCGAAAGTCTCTTATTTGTTTATTACATTCGCTTTTAATGTCCAACCTTCCATACCATGAATAAGCACCGACCAAATGTAGCACTTAGTGAATCTTAGCCTTAGGTTAAGGTCAAAGTCGGAGCAGGTGAACACTTTTCGAAACTTTAGGAATGCCTGTCGTGCTTGCTCTATGCGATATTTTATCTCTTTTTCTGATGACCAGTCTTGAAACAGCCAGATTCCCAAGTATTTAAACTTTTCTACTTCTTCTATGAGCTTTGCGTTAAATATTAGCGTAGAGTTTTCGAACATTTGCTGGTTTCTGGAGATAATCATAAATTTTGTTTTTTTTTACATTAATATTTAGGCCCATTGATTGGCTTTGTTCACCTACCCTATTGACCAGTTGCAGGTCGGTCATGTTGTCAGCTATTAAGACCGTATTGACTTTGATTCCCATTTCCATGTCTTCTAGTGCCTCTTGGAAAATCGTCTCTGAATACAAATTGAATAGGAGTGAAGGAAGCACACATCCTTTTGGATGTCATTAGACATATTATTGTCTAATTTTAATTGAGCTATTTGGTTCCACTATAAATTCTCAATGCATCGTATGTCTTTTTGGTCTATATCAAGCCTTTTTAGAAGCTGCATTAATTTGTGGTGCTGTACACGATCGAATGCTTTCTCGTAGTCTATGAAACATAGACAGACATCCTTTCTCTGATCATGGCAATTCTGGAAAAGCACTTGTATGGCGACTATTGCTTCTCTTGTACCTAACCCTTGTCTAAACCCAAACTGCGAGTCACTTATGTCACTTTCACATTTTTTGTAAATTCTCTGGTGTATGATTTTAAGAAATATTTGTAAGGTATGGCTCATCAGGCTAATGAGTCTGTGGTCTTCACATTTTCTTGCATTGGTCTTCTTAGGCAGAGGGATAAAAGTTGAGCACAACCATTGCTTGGGATAGTGTCCTGTCTCATATATAGTATTAAACACTTTATGTAGAGCTGTGATGCCTTTTTCACCTAGGATTTTAAGTATTTCTGAAGGAATTTCGTCTGGGCCAACTGCTTTATTATTTTTTGCGTCGCGTATAGCTTTTTCAATTTTGTCTTTAGTTATGGGTGAACCGGTTAGTGAAATATTGACATCAGCGTCAAATAGTTCTTTTATTTACTTTTCCCAAACATTGTTTTCTCTTTGATGTCGAGGACTATCTGGTTGTTATTGTTAACTGTTACAGTTGTTCTCATTTTTCTATATATACCAGCAGTTTCCTTCAGTTTTTTGTGCATGGTAAAGTCATCATGTTGGTTTTGTAGTTGTTCGATTTCTTGGCATTCACGTTTAAGCCTTTCGTTTTTTGCTATTCTAATCTTTAACCTTATAAGTCTTTGAATGTCTTTGTACTTACTATCTTTTTTGTTTTTGTGCTCTTGTCGTTTGTCCATTAGAAACAAGATCTCATCTGTCATCCATTTCTGCTTTTCGTTCTTTGTTTTATACCCTTGTATGTTTTGCATTGAGTTTGTTACAGTGTCCATTATCCTTGTCCAAGTTTGCGTTGGCGTGTTTCCAATATTCGAAGTTATTATTTGGATTTGTGAGTTTATCTCATTGCTCAACTCAAATTTCATCATTGGGTTCTTCATTTTTTCTAACGCTATCTGTCGTTGTATGGTTGACTTTTTCTGACTTGACAAAGCAATTTTCATGACGGCTACTAATAATACGTGATCAGAGGGGACATCCGCTCCAGGATAAGTACAAGCTCTCTTGATGATTGAACTGAATCTTTGGTTAATGAGGATGAAATCTATTTGGTTCCGAACTACATTGTAGTAGTTCCGCGGGGGGGAAGTTCAAACCATGTGTTCGTTATTTTCATGTTTTCTTCTTGGCAAAATTGTAACAGTCGATCACCTCTCTCGTTTCTTTCTCCTAGACCATATAATCCAATTATCTCCTCGAATTTTCCTTTTCCTATTTTAGCATTGAAGTCACCTACAATTAAATTCACGTCATGTTTTTTAGTCAATTTTAACAGTTCTTTGATTTCATCATAGAATTGTTCTAATTGTTCTAGTTCATGGTCCTGCGCTTCCGCAGTTGGTGCGTATACCTGTATTATATTGAGATTATTTGGCTTAGCTCCGATTCTTAATAAAGCAGTGCGATCCGAATATGGAACAAAGTCCACAACATATTTTGATAGTTCTTTAGTTATAACGATTCCCACACCTTTCCTGTGTTTTGGATCTTCATTTCCAAATAAAAGAACATTCCGTTATCTACATTGCACTTCTCTACACCAGGCCACCAGGTTTCAGCAACGCCCAGGATATCAAGTTGAGGTCTGTTCATTTCACGTGTGAGGTTTGCCAATTTTCCAGCCTCAAACAGGCTTCTTACATTCCACGTTCCGATCTTTAGTGGTTTTCTTAAATTTGCTCTTATGTTTGTTACATTTAGAGCCGTTCTCCCCGGAGATCCAATTGGAGAACTGTTTATACCTCAGGAAAATTTTGAATTAAATTTACTCATGTTATTCTCTTAGGAAAAATAATAATAAAGGTGGTATCCCGTCGCCTTCCTTTATGCCATATTTTGGCTTGAGTTTCGTCCGCCCGTTCTGAGTCATTCGCCGTTTGCAGTCGCCCAATTTGGGAACAGACACTGCAACGCTAGTTTTGGTCCGCCTCGAGTATTTAATTTCCTCGATACTACCCATATCTGGGAGGCGTTCCCCTATCCGCCACCTGGAGAGGCGCCCGATGGAGGACTTTCCCCACACGGAAAGATTATATTATTATACGAATTATTTAAAATCAGATAACTGTATTCACTTTATCCTTTTGTTCAGTCCATCCTTAATTATTCAAATGCAAATGTAAATTAGAATTAAATTTGTTTAAGAGAACTCATGGCGATTTGAGTTTTCCTATCCAGAAAGGGAATATAGTTTAATATGTCTCGCTTGGAATAATCAAGACACACACACATAGGACAATAAGGCTTTATAAAAGTGAAGAAGCGTACTTTGTTATATTCTGTAAGTTTTTATAAACAAGTAGTGAATTTTAGATGATTCAGATATTACTGTCAAATTAAACTAAATTCAGTTATATTTTGACAGTGTTCTTTGTTCAATACCTATCAACATGAATTCAGAATAATACAGGAAAATTGAAACTAAATAATTCAATTTCCTTAGTTTACAATTATGTACTACATATTTTAAGAGAAGTGACTGCTTGATAGTTGTTGCGAAATTGATAGTTATGGAAACCTAAAGTTTTACTGAGATATTTGTGTTGAAGAGAATATATAGTTTATATTATTAATTGAAATAATTAATCTAAGAAAGTTTGCTTCATCACAAATTAGTAACCCCAGTACGGTACCATTTGATTATATATCACCTACACAATCGAATTGAACACTAATATGATTCAGTAGAGAAAATCTGAAATAATTGTTTTTTCATAATGCTAAGTTATATTCTTCTGATATTACTGACACATTTCCAGTCAGCACAATTAAAAAGTATGGAACATAATTGAGTTCAACTGGAAATACATTTGTTATTAGACATCCTTGCTTAGTACTTAATTAACCGATTGAACGAGAATATTATTGTGATAACCCACTCAGCCTCCTATTAGCTGTTGGCTAAAAATTTTCATATTGGTTTTGACATCTAAATGATATCGTTATATGTTTACCTGGTTCTGATTGTCACTTAACTGTTTTTGAGCTATTTATTAGTTCAATTCATTAAAAATGAAACTCACTACTGAAGTGGAACGAAACATTTCAATCAACTTTATAAATATAGCTTTTTCTAAACTCAATAATAGACATCTTATAGTGAAATCCTAATTCATCATATTATGTAGTCTCATTCTGTTCAACATTGAACACTGTCTTCCCACATCACCATTCACAAATTGTTAAAAGTGTTTTATTGTGTATTACTGTACAAATAGTCCTTTATGATGGATATGATCTAGACGTCGCTACTATAATACTCAAAAAATGCAATAAAACAAAACTAACGAGAAATTTTCAAATAAACACGGATATCGTAGCCTCACCTGCAACAGGAAAGTTAACCAAAATTTAAATTATTTATTGCAAAACTTGCAATTACACATCTCATCCGAAACAAAAATAATCTATCCAAATACATCAAAAATAATCCAATTGAATAGAATAAAGCAGACAAATCTGGAGTATCCAAATTAGCTGCAGTAGTAATGAGATATATATTGTGGTGGCAATTTCAATATTAGATTCAATGAACATTATTCACAAGTTCATCAATAAAAGGACTTATTCAAACTAACTCATCGAATGAAAAATTTAATATTGATTTTTGGGAGCCTTTTAAATCAATGGTTTCCAACATTCTAGTACATACATGAATGAACAGATAGATAAGTACTCTGAAAATGCAAAACGTAGATTTTGATATGTTTGATAATAATTCTGAAAGAAAAAGTTGAATGCACAAAGAATTACACGGAAAGCACCTAAATAATTGAAGAATGATTATATTAATGAAATCGCATGAAATAAATGGTTAGTATCTGGAGAATAATTCGCCGAAACGGAAGGCTCAGCAATTACGATCTAGGATCAGATTGCTTTCACGAGGAATTATAGAAAACACATCATCGAGCAAAATATAGATAGTTCTTGTCGTAGATATATAATAGATAATACCCGACACACATAATATACAAAAAAATACAATTAATAAATTTCTAAATATAATGATGCTTGGCGACGAGATTAAAAAATGTTAAAAATAAAAAATATTTATTCTACCGATTATTATTTCTACAACAGGTGTTATTCCTAGGAATCTTCACAGAAATATTGAGATTTCAGGTCTGAAGAAAAATTTATTTGAACAATTACTAAAGATAACAGTCATCACATCTTGTAATATTCTTCGAAGGTAATGAGGTAAAGTCATAGGTTCTCCTTTAGATTATACTGCTCAGAATATCTCTTTGTATTTTATTTATTTGTATATAAAGCGTGTGCTCTGTAGCTCGTACAGTCTTGAGGATTTCATTTTCATTCGAACGGTATTGAATTTAGGAAGCAAGAATCTACTGCCACCGCAGAAGACAACCAGTTATCAGTTTTGTTGACAGTGACAGAGGACCCATATAAAAGCCAAAGAGAGATTTCTCAGTTAACAGATATAAGTGAAACTTCCGTCCAGAGAATGTTGAAAGTGAATAAGTTTCACGCACATCATGTACAGCTTCACCAGGAACTGAACAATCAAGACTATGAAAATCGAATCAATTTTTGCAATTGTACAAGTGACAAAAAAGCAGAAAATCTAAATATGTTTAGCAGGGTTCTTTTCTCGGACGAGGCAACTTTCCACAAGAATGGGCTTGTTAACAGGCACAACTTTCATTCTGACCCCACGGCAAATCCACACATCATGAAATAAATTGATCAGCAGCATCGTTGGTCCTTGAATGTATGGGCCAGTATAATAGATGGATATCTAATTCGATCACTCTTTTTCGACGGCCACCTCCATAGTGAAATGTATTTAGATTCTCTGCAAAATCATCTACCAATATTACTTTCCGATGTACCAGAACATATAAGACAAGATTTGTGGTTTCAACAGGATGGAGCACCGGCACATTACTCACACTAAGTTAGGGAGCATTGTAATCATGTATTTCCAAACAAATGGATGGTGCCGTTAGATGATGTAGATTTTTTCCTTGTGGGATTATATTAAGGACATCGTTCACCAGATTCCTTCTACAACTCAGTTGGATATGAAATAGAGAATAGAAGACGCCTTTCAGACAGTTAATCCGCAAATGTTGTGGAGAGTTCAACGGTCCATTCTCAAAAGGATTGAGTTGTGTCTACAAAGAAACGGGCAACATTTCGAACACTTATTGAAATAGTTCAAAACCTTGTAGATCATCTCACCAAAAACCAATCTATTACGTATTTAATACACAAATATCTCCATTTCTCTGATCAAGTATAAGGATATGTACTGATAAACTCTTCTTTCACAACCATCTGATTTTATTATTTGATAAAGATTAGGTTACTTCTGCAAATATGTGGCACAATAGTTTATGCGTTGACGTGAAAAATAAAATACAGGATGTTTCATTTGAAAAATCAAGATATGATATTTTTAAATAACAATATTCAATAATTTTTTGAGTCACTCCTGTATGAAATGAGGATAATCTATTTCAATTCATCAATAAAGCTATCCTTGGGCAATAAGAAAACAAAAGGAAAAAGTATTCATCCTCTTTGGTCGAAGGAGCATGCGATGATGTGAGAGTAATGAATTTTTACGGCAAAAAAAAGTGTGATGAAACTACTCACCAAGAAAACTTATTACTTAAAGACAATATAGCAGAGTTTAGGACGTTCTTGAATCTGATACAAAAAGTGGTCTTCCAATCTGAAAAAACCACCTAAGATTTTTTATAGAAAATTGAACACCCTGTTTACTTCAAAATAAATTACTGAAGTAGAATTTTACTTTGTAAATACAATACCGTTCAAACAAAAATGACATATTCAATAATGTACGAGCTACAAAGCACCGCGCCACAGGTGAATCACCCAGTATAAACGTGATATAATAATATAATTAGCTGACGATTTTATTATATTTATATTCAAAGCGGTATTCTAATCGATAGTTCATCACTTCACTTTGTGTAATATATTGTTTTGAACTTAAGTTCCTTTCGAAACTTTGGTTTTTGCGACGTTTTGATGCAATCTCATGCACCATCTTCAAAGCCCGCAAATTGTAGTGGGTGACTTGTGCGTTCACTGGTGGGGGAACTGGTTCATCGAGAGTTCGTACGTCGACTCCTCCTGGAATGTTGACCGCTGGTGTTTGGGATTTCTTTGATGATTGGTAGTTGCTTAGCGCCACTTTCCAAGACTGCGACAGGTTCAGGGTGTCATGTCTTTTATTGAGATTGTTTCCTAGTTCTATTTCTATTGCCTCTCTAACCAGTCTTCTATTAAATTGTTCGATGTTGGCCAGTTGCTTTGTTTTATCAAAGTCGATTGAATGTTTGTAGTCTTTCGTGTGCTGGAACAAAGCTGATTTGGACTGTTTATTCTTTATTGAATTTTTATGTTCTTGTATGCGAGATGAAATGCGTCTATTTGTCTGTCCTATATACCATTTATCACAGTCCCGGCAAGGAAAGCCATAAATACCCTGATTCTCTAAAGGAATCATGTCTTTGGGAGCCGAAAGTATGTTTCGTATTGTAATTAGCGGTCAAAATATAGGCGTGATTCCCTTCTGATTCAAGATTAGTCCAATTTTTGAAGTGAAGCCACCTACATGAGGCAATACTAGTAATTTTCTTCATTACATCTTTTGAATGCTCTATTTACATGTCATCTATTGCAGCCGTTTTTTTGGAATGCTAACCTCAGAGCCGTCATTTCACCTTGTAACATCAAAAGTAGAATCAGATTCACTATGGAGTAGGAAAATCAGAGACAGCTACCCTTCCTAGACGTGCTTCTCAAGAAGGAAGTAGATAACTTGAGCCACATTGTATTTCGGAAACCTACACACACCGATAGATATTTGAACGCTGCCTCCCACCACCACCCATCTCAACTGAATGACGTCCTTAGAACTCTAATTAAACGATCAGAACGACTAACAGACCAGCAACATGTACAAGGTGGAAGTAAAATCAAGAATGCCAGAAAAATAATTGGAGTGATGCATTGTTTTCTCAATAATTCTGAGCAAACTGCTAAAATACGTAGGGAATATTGCATCCGAATTTCAGCTCAATGCAAGGGGATCTGGGTTCCGGGAGAGAATACAGACACTATGCGACTACCTCAAGCTGAAGATAAAAGCGCTAGGAAATCAGGCTTGTAGGTAAAATGAAATTATGAAGAGGTACCGAAACAATGGATTATTCTACCCGAAAAAATAAAAAATTATACCACAATCTGGAAGAGGAAAACCACAGAAACGAAGAAGTAGGACCTAATTTGGAGGCCATGACCGAGTTTTGGAGTGAAATCTAGTCAAGAGACCAAAAAGCTTATTGGATCGAAGAAGTCGAGGATAAAACCCCTGTGTACCGAATGTTGTTCGAAACACCAACAATTGGGCCTCCCCCGGACCAGACGGAATCCACCACTATTGATGGAAACACTTTTCTAGCACTCTGCCCTGAAATTCCACCCGAACGTTTCACCTTGGGGATAACAAATATGCTGCCGAAAGAAGGGATAGCAACTGAAGCGAAGAAGCATCGACCAATCACATGCCTCCCGACTATTTACAAGAAACTCTCTGAAAATATTGAGCTGCTCATCGAAAAGCACATCAAATCCAATAATATACTTGCTCCAAAGCAGAACGGCTGTAGTAAGGGCGCATGTGGTTGTAAGGAGAACTTGGTGATCGATTACATTCTCATAAAACAAGCCCACAAGAAGCTACGTAAAATGTCGGTGGTATGGATTGAATACAGGTAGGCATTTGACTCCGTGCCCATTCTTGGTAGATTACAGTACTTCAACTATACGAAATATCAAACTCTGTCATTGAATTCCCGAAGCATCTTATGTCTTTGTTCAGAACGAGACTTTGCACACCAACACCAAATGGTGAAGTAGTGACAGATGAAATCCAGATTAAAAGAGGTACATTTCAGGGTCATACCTTGAGTCTTTTGTGGTTTTGTCTGGTTTTAAACCCCTTTAGCACTCTGCTGATTAATAACAAGAAATGGTATATCATTGACAGAGATCGAGATCAGAGATGAACATTAGAGTATTACCCACCAACTCTAAATGGATGAACTCGAAATCTACTCCCCAAACTCTGATCAACTAAAGAGACACTTAGAGGTGGGTCAGCATAAAGCGACTCGATAGGAATAGAGATGCGTATCGATAAGTGTACGACAGTGCATATGAGAAGAGGAAAGATCGAAGGGGACACTGGGGGAATGGCTCTACTAAGCCAGACAGCCATACCAGTACTGAAGCCAGAGCCGTCAAATAAATACCCGGGAATGCAACAGGTTCTAGAAAACACAACAGCAGACTTGAAGACAGCCTTGAAAGAAAAGCTCTTAGCTAGAGTCAAGCGGGTTTTGGGAGCATAACTTAATTCTAGAGCGCTGTTCACCGCAATTAACACATGAGCTATCCCTTGTATTGCCTATTTCTTCTGGATAATTCACTGATCGATTACCGACCGGTGATCGATTGAGATTTGCACAGTCATAACAAGGTTTGGTGTACTTCATCCACACGTCTCGGTTGCCCGTTTGCACTTACCGAGAAAGGAAGGAGGAAGAGGACAGCTCTGCCTGGAAAACGTGCAGGAACGCGCGGTCTCTAACCTGGAAAATACTTCCTTTCAAGAAATACCCCATTTTTCTCCGCCCTACGCAGGGCTGACGACATTCTACCAGCACTTCAGCTCTCGCGCGCTCAGTATTTCTCCCAGGCACGCTCAGAGAGGCAGATCAAGGAGGAATGGCTCGGCAAGGCACTCCACAGAAGATACCTCAACAACCTTCAGAAGGATTCTGTCAATGAAGAAGAGTCACTGAGGTATTTAAAAGCAAGATATCTTATCCCGAAGACAGAGGGCCGCTTGGCAGCAATTCAGGACCAAGTGATCCCAATATGATCATATGTTAAAAACATCACTCACCACGATATACCCACGGACCAACGCCGAAGATGTGTGAAAACCATGGGATCTATTCAGTACGTCACGTCTTCCCGCTCTATGTTGGCACCAAAAGACTATCTGGAGAGGCATAATGCAGTGGCAAAACTCTACCACCAACAAATAGCGCTGGAATATGGTCTACTGAAACAGGCGGATAAAAATCACCTTTTTAAGCCGGAGGAGAAAATAGCGGCTACAAACTGTACTGGCACTCCACTATTGTCACCGATAGACCGGTCGCACATAATAGACCAGATATGGTGCTACTCAATTTGAAGAAGAACAGAGCGCTCAAATAAATTGGGTCATCACCTCAATTATGATAAAGTTACCATCTTGAACACTGAAAGCAACGTATGGAGTAGGAGATTGATTAAAATGGTGAGACTTTGTCCGGAACTTGCTGCAATGAATTTCAGGAAAGAACTAGACAGATTAAAGGGTGTTTTTCAGTCTCTCCTGAATGTAGCTGTCAGGATCCTTCTTCTCCTATCTTTGATATATTTTTTCATCTCATCATTGGTGTAGTCACATTTTACTGATATCACATTTTTAAGGGCTTTTGATACTCATTCCCGGTCTGTAATCTACTCTTTTTTCCTTAGACTCCTCTTCCATACTACTATATTTAGCATTCTGCCAAAAGCTTTCACCAGATCAAGAAAAGCCATTCATATTTTTTTGTCCTTTAGTCTTCTTCTTCTTCTTTTTCAGCCCTTCTCTGTCCACTCCTGAACATAGGCCTCCCCTTCTAGCTTCCATCTCTCTCTGTCCTGTGCTATATTATACCATCCTCTTCCTTCTTTTTCCATTATATCATACAGCCACCTTCTCTGGGGGCGCCCCACTCCCCTTTTGTATAAGCGTGGTCTCCATTGAGTTATTCGCTTAGTCCATTTTACATCCTGTTGTCTTGCTACATGTCCAACCCATCACCACTTCAATGCAGCTATTCTCGTGATTACGTCCTCTACGCCTGTTCTCCTTATTTCTTCATTACGTATCTGATCCCGCAGGCTCACTCCAAGCATAGTTCTTTGAATTGCGCGTTGTGCGGTTCTAAGTTTGTTAGCAGATCTTATTGTGAGAGTCATGGTTTCCATGCCATACGTTAACACTGGGAGAACGCACATATTAAAAACTTTTCTTTTGAAGTTAATGGGGATTTGTTTGTTTTTCAAGACAAATCCTAGTTTTCCAACAGCAGCCCAAGTCATTCTTATTCTTCTCGACAATTCTTCAGTTTGATTGTCTTTACCTATCTTTATAGTGTGTCCAAGGTATAGATATTCATTCACTTTCTCTATAACATTGCGTCGACTTCCAATATTGCGTCCTCCGTTGTCATTATTTTAGTTTTTGTCAGATTCATTTCCAATCCTACTTCTTCCGATGTTCTTTTGAGTTCTAGCATCATTTCGTGGAGTTGTTCTAGGTTATCGCTTATTAGAAATATATCATCTGCAAACCGGAGATGGTTCAGGAATTTTCCGTCCACATTCATACCTTTTCTATCCCATTCCAACTTCTTAAACACGTCCTCCATTGCAAGTGTGAACAATTTTGGCGATATCACATCGCCTTGTCTCACGCCCCTATTTATCAGGATTTTTTGGTTTGCATGTCATCGTCTAGTCTCACCTGAATAGTCGCTCGTTCATATATATTCTGTAGGATGTTTCTATATCTCGAATCTATTCTAGCATTATCGAGGGCTTGAAATACTGCCCACAGTTCTATAGAATCGAAGGCTTTGTTATAGTCTACAAAGGCTAGGTGTATTGGCACTTTGTATTCGTGACAATTTTCAATAAGTGTACGAAGAGTAATGTTATGTAATGTAAATCCCTATAATTTGCTCTATTACTGTTGTTTTCTCCATTAAGTATTAAAATTATATTATTATCAACTAAATTTTCTATACATTTGTTTTCTGCTGATATTTCTTGGAATTTTGCTCTTCTAAACAATAACGTGGAAGATATACTCGGAAGTAATATTTCCGCCTTCTTCTATTTATACACATTTCACCACTGTTCTGAAACACTAAGTAGTTATAATGAGTAACTTCAAAGTTTCTGTGAGTTCTTTATGATTCTACTTATGAACGAAACTGAAGAATGAAGTAATTTTAGTAGGAAAAGAAAAATAGATTTTCCAAACTGTATTTATCCTCCGGCTAAGAATAAAAGATATGACATTGATGTGATGGAATGGAAATTTGGCATATAATAACGACCAACTCGAATCTGGAAGATTTAAATGAGCAGGTACTTTGTTTATGTGATAGATAATTGATTGAAAATATTCCCTACTTAACCTACTATCATGGAAAGAATTTCACTTCGTACTGGGCCTTTCAGAAGCTATGACTAATTTCTCAATTGAATTCTTTACTGATCCTGCCATTGTTCTGAAAGGTAAATTCGTTCTATATTTTTACTTGGAATACGGAGAAAACAAAATAATTGATTGAACGTATCCTTTTAAATATGCACCAAGAGAACTTCACTTCATATATATTCATGACTATTTCATATATATAAATATGTAAACACTAATCAAACTCCCTATTTCGATATGATGAATTATTCATTTGAAAAGGTCTTGTAGCTTTTTCTGGTGAAGAGCTATTAAAGAGCCTATCTTTGCAGAAAATCACCGTCGTGAAATTAGATTTTTCGTTAATTCATTAAGTTCTTCCACTATATCCATTATATATGTTAGCGTTATTGTAAACTAGTAGACTCGTATCATCATACCTTCAACCATTTTGAAGGATCTTTAACTATCATCAGCGGCTTATGCTACTTAATATTGAACAGCGTGATGGCAAAAACTTCGCCGCTTTTTTACTTCTCTAAATTGTGTTCATCAGACTCCTTCCTAGGGGAATGAAATTTTGTTTATAATAGTGAATCAAACTGAATTTCATTTATATAAGGTGATAGCAAAAATTGAGATAGATTGTTAATTTTCAATATGAGAAAATTCAGTGAATATAAGTTCAAGCTATTCATAGCGAAGTTTAGTTTAGAAATTAATGAAGGAACGCACGAATATTTCATATTATACCATTTTCGTAACGGGCAAATCCATTCAACAGGATCAATCGAGATTCGCAGGTTTGATATATAATATGACTCACCACACTGTCGGAGTAGGAATGGTATGAAGTCAAGTCATGTTGCCTATTTGCATAATAATTCCTTCTGAAGCAAAAACCATTTAAGGTAGAGGAAAGAGGTAGTCACTTCGCGTCCTTTTCTCATGTTGAAATTTATATAAATTTCTTCCCTTCAATATATACGGTAATGGATTTACTGCATGGAAGTGAATAGTGCCCATTTTCAGCACTCAATAAACTAATCACAAAAGTAGATAGTCTTCTACTATTTTAGCTGCCATTTCGTTATCCATAAAAATTTTGAAGCGAAAATTTAGGGTCAGACTAGTACACGGTAATATCTTCAAAATGAGCTTCCACAACAAACCCGGGGGTTGTGCTCACATGAAAAAGTCGGAAAAGTTGTTTCACCTCAAATCAGAAATCGACCAGGTTCGGGCGATTCTCTATATTTTTATTTTCAAACCGGAAAATCGAGGTGAATAATCTTCGTTGGACCACCCTATATCTATATATATATATATATATATTGATTCGTACAGTTTCACGGACGGGTACATATGTATTGCTTATTGGGAGTACATCCGTTCGCTAGATTGCTCTCCATTGAATGGAGTTTGCAGACGTTTCGCCAAAATCTCATTTGGCATTTTCAATGCGTAGTCGTGGTAGGTAACTGAGGATTTTCGATTTTGTTCACGGCATTCAAGCCTCGTCGTTGCCGAAGATTGTATCGGCGTTCTGGATTGGGTGGTGTTGGCCCCGCCTCCTCGGGGTTGTGAGTAGAGTTATTGTTTCGATGTTCGGCGTTGTTGGTTGCTTGTGTGTGGTGTCCTTTTTGAGAAGGGACTTCCAAGTAGTTGGGAGGTTGGGGGCATCGTCTCTCTAATTGAGGATTCCTTTTTTCTCTATTTCTATTGCTGCCCGTATTGTTCTGGTTTTGAAGTGGTTTATGTTGGCGGTTTGTTTGCAGCTATCAAAGTCTATTTTATGGCCTGTATTTATGTGGTGTTGAAAAAGAGCAGATGTCATTTGTTTATTCTTGATGGATAATTTGTGTTCGTCCAGTCTCGCAGACATTTTTCGGTTGGTCTGTCCTACGTATTTTGCTTGACATGTTCCACAGGAAATGCTGTAAACGCCCTGGTTTTCTAATTTGACATTGTCCTTAGGGTTTCTCAGCGAGGCGCCGGTAGTTATATGAGGTGTGTATGTGGTTGATATGTCGTGTTTCCGTAGAATTCTTCCGATTCGATCCGTTGTCTCTTCGATGTATGGTAGGTAAGTTGTTTTTCTGTTTTCACTGGTTGGAGGGGGTTGTGGGCGCGTTGTTGTTTGCCGTAATAGTGCTTTTTCTATTGTATGTCGTGTGTAGCCGTTTTGTCTCAGCGCTTGTTTGGTGATTTCTAACTCTTGTTTGCTGCTTTGGTCGTCTGCAAGGCGTACTGATCTAGACAACAGTGTATTGGCCGCTCCTTGAATTTGTGTTGGGTGATGGTGAGATCTGGCGTTGAGGTATCTGTTTGTATGTTTCGGTTTTCTGTATACTGTGTATCTCAAACGGTCCTGTGATTTTGTGACAAGGACGTCGAGTAACGGTAGTTTGTTGTTTTCTTCCAGTTCTATGGTGAAGCGGATTCTATTGTGTTTGCTGTTCAGGTAGTTGAGAAAATCCATAAGGTGGTCTTCACCGTGTGGCCAGATTACGAATATGTCGTCGACGTATCGAAGCCATAATTTTGGTTTGAGGGTGGAATTCTGGAGGGAACTTTGTTCAAAGTAGGTCATGAATAGGTTCGCCACAACTGGGGATAGTGATGAGCCCATAGCTGCTCCTTGTTTTTGTCGATAGAATTGGTCTTGGAACAGGAAATATGCGTTCTTGAGGCAGTGCTGCGCTAGTTCTATTGCGTAGTCTGGAAAGTCTTCATTTTTTGAGATCAATTGCAAGGCTTTTTCTGTTGGAATGCTTGGGTACAACGACTCAACGTCAAAGCTGGCTATGATGTCGGAGTCAACGAGTTTGATTTCGCTGATCAATTGCAAGGCTTCTTCTGTTGGAATGCTTGGGTACAACGACTCAACGTCGAAGCTGGCTATGATGTCGGAGTCAACGAGTTTGCTTTTGCTGATAATTTGGATAAAGTGTTCTGAGTTTTTGACAAAGGATTCTGCTACTTCTACCCTGGGTTGCATCAGTTGGATTTTCTCGTTACGAAAATGGTATAATATGAAATATTCGTGCGTTCCTTCATTAATTTCCAAACTAAACTTCGCCATGAATAGCTTGAACTCATATTCACTGAATTTTCTAAAATTGAAAATTAACAATCTCTCTCAATTTTTGCTATCAACCAGGCCCGCCGTGAGCGGGCGTGCAAGGCGTGCAATGCACGCGGGCGGAACATTTAGGGGGGCGGCAAATCAGACAATGATCGACTAAAATTCAGACATTGTCACCTCACAATACTAAAAAGATTATCCTTATAAAAATAATATGATGAACGGCATTACATAGCGCCATCTATTGAAATTCATGAGAACAAAGTTAATCCGTATCTTGCTCTATGTGAAAGAGGAAATCCCACAGATATCAGGAAATCCTTAAAACTATATACTCATTTCTTTGTTTTATTTATTTAACACAAATGCGAAAGTGATGTGAGTGAACAACAAACTTCAATTATTTGGTTATAGCCCTAATGTGAGATCCGGAAACGGTCCAAGGTACTTAAAATTAATAATATTCTGTATATTTTTGTGCGAAGAGTGACTATAAAATAATTTAGAAAATTATTTACATTTTCCGCCGGCGCAAAAACTCATAATTATGGTAAGTGTCTTTGTTTAATTAATCAGCATATGGGCGCATTCATATAAACAGCAGGTATTCATGTAAAATTTAAAGGTTATTTTACTGAAAAACTTAAAGTAAAGATTTTGAAAAAATGTATTAAAATTAATACAGAGTGTAACAAAAGTAACTTAGGTAAAGAAAGAGGGACATTCTATCTAATCAATACAAACAACTTTTACTATCGGGTCAACTCTGAAGTCACGAAAAAAAATTAGGTATTCCATTACATTTGTGTGCAGTAGGTATGAACTATGTTCATTATGAACATTTTTTTCGCAGTAGTATTGTGATTATTATTGTGATTTAAAGTGTATTCTTTTCTGTTATACAAATTAAGAGTGAAGATTTATAAAAAAATATTAAAATTATACCTATACAGGGTGAAACAAAAGTGACTTAAATCCCGAAAGGGAGTCATTCTACACATAAATACGAAAAACTTTTACTATAGGTCAACGGTGAAATCGCGAAACAAAAAACTATTTCATACAAAATGTATGGAAAATTTGATTTTTTTTCGCGATTTCAGTGTTGACCCCCTAGTAAAGGTTGTTCGCAATAATGGGTGGAATGGTCGCCCGCCTTTTGGGATTTGAGTTACTTTTGTACAACCGTATACTAAACTTTTTCAAAAAATTTCCAGGAACCGCAAAAGAGGAAAAAATTTTAGGAGCTCAATTTCGACGGCAAAAAGGAAAAAAAGATACAGAGAAAAAAAAACTAGCGGGATCTCTTGAAAAATTTTTTAGCAAACCAGAAAATAGGGACTCTGAATGTCAAGAGAATGTTGACTTAGATGTAGCTTCAACAAGCGCAGCTTTAAATCTAGAAGTTATGGAAGTATCTGAAAAGATACTCTAAATATCTTCCTAATGGAGAAAAAATTAACAGAGAATGGCTTGTTTACTCTACGTCAAAAGATTCAGTCTATTGTTTTTTGTAAAATATTCAGTAAAACTGTAAGTAGTCTGTCAGCTCCAAGCGGTTTTTCCGATAGGCAACATCTGTCATCTACCTTAAAACGACACGAAACAAGCATTTCCTATAGCGAAAATTTAAAATGTTGGGTCCAACTAAATCATATTTTAAAAATAAAACTACTGTAAATCAAATGCAACTGAGACTATCAGAATCTGAAAAAAACAATGGTGTGATGTATTGGAAAGGATCATAGCTGTTATAAAATTTTATCTCATCAATGTCTGGCGTGTAGGGGCTCGTCCAAAATATTATATGAGCATGATAATGGTAATTTTCTCAAAGCAATAGAAATGATAGCATCCTTTGATTCAGTTATGCGGAACATATTCACAGAATTCAAGCCTCGAAATTCGATTCAACTCGCATGACTCACTATTTAGGAGATCAGATTCAGAATTAAATCATTGATTTACTCGCTACGACCATAAAAAATTATATCCTGAACAAAGTCAGAGAATCAAAATATTTCTCTATCATATTAGATTGCACACCAGATGTAAGTCACACAGAACAAATTACAGTTATACTAAGGTATGTTGTTTTAAACAGTGAAACTAAAAATGTTACAATATGCGAAAGTTTTATTGGCATCTGTCCGATATCCAGCTCCACAGGTGAAGGACTATTAAATTTTGTTTTAGATTTATTTTTGCAATTAAACCTTGATATTAAAAACTTACGTGGCCAAGGTTATGACAATGGTTCTAATATGCGTGGAAAACACAATGGATTACAAAACAAAATATTGGAAATGAATAATCGTGCATTTTACGTTCCATGCTCGGCGCATAGTCTCAATTTGGTCGTTAACGATGCGGCAAACGCAAGAAATTTACGTTTTCTTTTCGTCTTCTACCAAAAGGTGGTCCATAATTTGCAAGCATTTGCCTGATTTAAAACTAAAGGCATTAAGTGCCACGCGATGGTCTAGCAGAATCGATGCAGTCAAACCTTCACGGTATCACCTCGAAAAAACATATGACGCTTTACTTGAAATATCAGATAACAATTCGTCGGAATGGGATTGTACAACAACTCACAAAGCACATTCGCTTGCTTAGTTGTAATTTGGTTTGATATTTTAAACGAAATTAATGCTATTAGCAAAATGATGCAAAACCCCACAATAAATACTCAAATCTGCATAAATTTGTTAAATAAATTGATTCATAAATTCACCGAATATCGCACAGATGAGCATTTCGAAGAAGTGTTAGAAGAAGCTACCACTGTGGCTCGGGAACTTAATTTAGATGCAGATTTTCGGCCTATAGATATCGTTCGTCCACGGAGAAAACCAACTCAATTTCAGTATGAACAGAGTGATGAAGTCTTACTAGACCCTAAAACAAAATACAAGGTAGATGTTTTTTTTAGGATCCTGGACCAAACCTTAACTTCTTTAAAACGTAGATTCGATGAGTTGGAAACTTTTGCCGACGTTTTTGGCTTTTTCACCAATAATAACTTGTTTAGTTAACATTGTAAAGATTTGAATGTGAAGCTAAAAGATAGTTCAAGTAGTGACGCAGATATTGACGGTATAGGTATGTTTAATGAAATCAATGCTTTAAAGTTGCATTTTGATACGATCTAGTTGCAACGACTTGGTCCTGAATGGTGAGAAGTCGGCCCTCAGTTTCTGGATGAAGGTAACCCGCTGTAAGGTAAATCAGCCGCACGAATGGATCTATAAAATGGTGAGTTTCTCGCAACAAAAAACTTCCTCAATTCCGAAACAATTTCATTATGACTGCTTTCAATATTGGTAATTCTTCTACCACCCTCGCTTCTTGGCAGATAAAGCCAATTAACCGACGCGTGAGGGTGATGCATGCCATATTTAGTGAGCATTGATATTATAGTTTTCCTAGCTCGGTGGTCGACCAATTTACCACACTGGAAGAGTATGTTGTACTGGGTATAGCCCATGTGTTGAGAGCCCCGACCATTGCCTTTGCATTCAATTTGGACTGTAGGACTCGCTTAAGTCCTAAAAGGCTTGCTGGACCTCGGCAGTTTTGAAGTCCAGTTGTTGCTGTATACCAAGATATTCTTACGTCTCCTGTGGCCCCAATGCAGGAAACAGGCTTTGATCATGCAAGCTCAGTTCAGCTCCCATATCAGCAATTTTTCCCTCTCTCATACTCAGTATCGCGCACTTCTCAAGGCCGAGCTCCATGCGGATGGAATTACTGAAGGATTTGACCGTTTCTAGCTGTCGCTTCATTCGACTAACTGTGCTTCTGTATAATTTGAGGTCATCCAAGTACAGCTGATGACTGATGTTGATCTTTCCCAGCCTGTCGAACATGTAGCTGTTCGGACAGTCATTCAGGAGGCGACTCAGCGGATTAAGGGCCAAGCAGTACCACAAGGGACTGAGAGTATCCCCCTGGAAGTTTCCTCTTCCGATTGGAATTTCTGCCGTCTTGACTTCTGCCGCATTTATTCTTATACTCATAGAGGCATGCCTAGTGCTCATTAGTTTATTGAGAAGGCTCCTGACAGCTTCTGATATGCCAAATCATTATAAAAATGAAATTTTATTCGACAAGTTTAGTGATATTCATAATCAAATAGACGAAATTAGCCAGACTGAAGATGAACGCGAATCTTTTAAAAGGTCATTCTTTATTACGGTAGCAGAGGCTTGTTCAATAATTGGAAATCTGAGTCTTCTCAGTAAACAAAAACCTGAAGTATCTCTACCAGTTGGTGATATTGATCCTTCAAATTATGTGTCTTCAGCTCATTCGATTCTGAAAAATCCACCATTCCAAAACTCGATGAGGATTTTATTAAATGGGTGAAATTTCATGATACTTTTGAATCTTGGATCAACGAAAGTAAAATTCTAATTAATACTCTAAAATTTACAATTGATACATCAAGTTCAGGTTTATATGAAGCTCAACCATCGACACGAATTTCACCGGACAATTACCGATGATTGATAGATATATTCGATAACCACTTAGCTGCACTAAAATCTCTCAATGAACCTACAGACAATTGGGATACTTCAATCAGATATCTCTTGAAATCAAAATCAAATTCCCCTATCAAAGGTGAATGGGAAAAGGCCTGCTCTTCGATGAGTGAAAAAATCTATTTGGAAGTTAATGCTCAATTTCTTAGAAAGCCATCGCAAATATTTGACTAAAACTAAAGGTCATAATCATTTCGCCTTCTAAATCAAAATCATACATTGTGATGAATAAATTTAGTGTTATATGTGAAGGTTTACATGCTCTGTATGCTTGTGAAGATTTCAAAAAACTTTCCACAGAAGCACGTGTGAGAAAAATCAAGAAACTGAAGGTATGCTTCGATTGTTTGTCGCATAGACATGTGAGTCGAAATTGTGAATTCGGTTTAAGAAGGAAGTGTGATCAAAAACATCATACTTTCATCCATTCAGATCCTACAGTAATTTCTACAACGTCATCTCCTCCGATTAGCACTGATCACAGTGAGACAATAATTGAAACAACTAGTAGTCATATCATGACTACTAGTTTTTGCAAACGTTTGGGATTTGAAATGCGTGAAAGTCTTACACAACTTTCAGATAATCAGTTGGCAGAGGGAAAACTCACGGAAAAACCATTGTCAAGTTGAGTTTTCGAAAACAATTTCCTGCATAGTGGTGAATTGTATTGACTATGAAGTGCCATTGCCTAGTCTGAATTTCGCGAACATTGAAATTCTAGTAGGAAATGAATAAGCAGATTCCATATTCAATCGAGCAGGTTCTGCAGATCTGATTATAGGTGCAGCATTCTTTCTTTAAATGCTATTCGTGAGACAAATCAAGATAGCTGATGATCTTTCAGAAATTACTGTTGGGATGGATTGCTGCAGAAGATATGATAACTCCTCCTGTCACGCATGAAAAACAGGTGTAATGCTTGTCATACTTATCGATGACCTGGATAACCAATAAGAAAGGTTTCGGTCTATTGAACACTGTTATTGCGATACACTATCGAACACTCTACAAGATCCCCCCCGAGGTGCATTATCGAAAATTAACAAAGTTCAGTAAAAAAAGACGGTGTCAGTATTCCTTTTAATGCTTCTAAATTATCCAAAAACAAAGGAATCTTATCAAATGGCATAGAAACTTTTCATTTCAATGGAACGAAAATTGTCGCGGGACATCTACTTGGAAAACGAATGCGTTCTATTTATAGAGGAATATGTACAATTGGGTCACATGTCTTATGTGATATGACTTGCAGAATTCACCTCTTTTCTATCTGCTTCATCATGCTGTCATGAGAGAACGAAGAACTCTTACTAAACGTCGAGTGGTATTTGATAGTTCTGAATATAGGTCAACCAATCCAGGATGATATTCTCTCAATTATTCTGAGATTTTGCAGAAACAACATTATGATCTCAGCAGAAGTGACAGAAATGTATCGGCTGATAATTTTGCAAACTGAGCAACGAGCATTATTACACGTTTTGTGGTGCGAGGATCCATTATATCATACAAAACCTTTCGGGATGAGTACTGTTACGTAAGATACAACTTCTGTTCCCTTGTTGGCCACACGTTGCCTATACTTACGAGCTGCCAACCCAGTGACTTGTACTGATCCTGAGTAATGATCCGCGACTAATCGGTCATACATCATTAGATGAAGCAATCCCGCTCATGAGTGATGGAATCACAAAACTTGAGGCCTCCTCTGGGATCCTCAATCAGATACACTCAAGTGTGGCATTCATCAATTAAATTCAGAGAAAATCGTAAAACGACTTATCCTGTCAACATTTGCTAAAATATTCGATCCGATTGGTCTTGTAGGACCTGCAATCATACCTGCAAAACTCATAATGCTACAAATTTGGAGTTTGAATTTAGGCTGGGATGATTAATTACCGTTAGAACTATATACGTCATGGGTAGACATATATTAAGAAATGATTAACGTAAATTCTATAGTAATCGGAATTTCATTGCAACAAATTATAGTCAGTCAGATTATCATAGATTCTGTGAGATGTCTAAAAGGGCATACGGAGCCTGTGTTTATATCACATTGTTGCCACATCAGGAACTCGTATAACGAAATTATTCTGTGCTAAATCTCGCGTTGCTCCCTTGAAAGCCAGGCCCATACCCAGTCTAGAGTTGTAAGGTGGACTAATTTCAGCACAACTTTCTAGAAAGGTATCGATTGCCTGAAACGTACCCCGAAAAAATTGCATTTTCGGACAGATTCACACATTGTTTTGACTTCGATCAAAAGTTCGTCTTGACAGGTGAAAGCTTCGTTGCAAATCGATTAGCTGAGATTCAAGAAACAACAAATGTACAATGACATAATATTACTTCGTTGTGTAACCCTGCGGACTTGATATCTCGTGGTTTGAATGCTGAGCTTCGGTGCCTAGGACCTACATGGATGTCAAACCCACCTCAAGCTTGGCTATCATAACTTAATTTTGAAACTAATGCAATGTCAGACTAACGGACGCATGCATTGATAGCTAAGGAATTGCACTCTGAAATTCGAGAAAACTGTCAACCTGAAATTGACCGACACAATATTTTCACGTTCTTCATTATCTAGTAAGCTTTTGCGAAATATTGCATATATGTTCAGATCTGTAGATAGATGCAAATCATCACCAAATTGCAGAAGTGCAGTCATCTCAGATTCATGTGAACCACTGACCGCTAACAAAGTTAAGTGAATACCTTTTCGAAGAAAATTCAATCACTGTTTAATAATAGTCTTACAGTCTCTACTGCGTACAAATTCATTGAATCAGATAAATCCTTTTCTTGATTCGTCAGGGCTATTGAGAGTAGGTGAAAGATTAGCTAATGCAAAAAATATTTCTTTCGGGTAGGAACATTCTATGATATTGGCATCTAGTCACAAATTAACAGAACTGATAGCGAAAAATGAACATTTGAAACTTCTACAAGCAGAATAACAATCAGTGATCGCATATCTTTGGGAACATTCTTGGACAATCAATGGAAAAATACTGTCGAAAGGTTCACACGACATTGTAATACTCGTTTCAGAACGAAACCACGACTTTCTGGTTTCCTAAATGTCATTTGCTTGCTTTGCGTATTACACCTTCTGAAGCTTTTTCAAATTGTTGTATAAATTTTGCTGGAGCTATTTCAATCAAAGAAAAAGGTTGTCGAAACTTTTTCAAATATCGTACCCTTGTATTTTTGTATGACTTTCGGTAAATCGACTCATCGACTGACGCCTTTTGGTATTTGAGAAAAACATTCACTCTGAAAATGGAAATAATTTTGTCGAGGCAAGAAATTAGTTGAAGGACTTGCAATCATTGGTCAACTGTGATGTCTTCAAAAATACAATTATTTATTTCCTTTCATCAAACATAAATGAACTGGTATTAGAGTCCTCCAGCTCACTTTTCGGTGGAATATGGGAATCCGCAGTTAAATTCGCGAAATATCATTTACAGCATGTTACAGCATGAATTATTGACTCTTTGATGGTACTGCCAGAAAGAGATGGTCACCACATAGAACAGAATCGCCTTGGTGGATACCAGTTTATTCAGTCAATGGTGAAGCATTTTTGGCACAGATGGTCACAAAAATATCAGCCGTAACTCCAAGGTCGTCAAAAATAGAACAGAGATGGTACCCTTGTATTTTTGTATGACTTTCGGCAAATCGACTCATCGACTGACGCCTTTTGGTATTTGCGAAAAACATTTACTCTGAAAATGGAAATAATTTTGTCGAGGCAAGAAATTAGTTGAAGGACTTGCAATCATTGGTCAACTGTGATGACTTCAAAAATACAATTATTTATTTCCTTTTATCAAACATAAAAAAACTGGTATTAGAGTCCTCCAGCTCACTTTTCGGTGGAATATGGGAATCCGCAGTTAAATTCGCGAAATATCATTTACAGCATGTTACAGCATGAATTATTGACTCTTTGATGGCACTGCCAGAAAGAGATGGTCACCACATAGAACAGAATCACAGCTTATTCAGTCAATGGTGCCTAATTTCTGGCACAGATGGTCACAAAAATATCAGCCGTAACTCCAAGGTCGTCAAAAATAGAACAGAGATGGTACGAAGTTCAAAACTGAAACGTTATGCTTATCAAGGAAGACAGTGCATCCTCGTATACGTGGGCCTTCGGTAGGGGAGCGGCACAATAAGATTCATGTAAATATTCAGATAAGCATCTGCAAGTTGATCAGCTAGTGAGACAGAAAGTACAAAATTAGTTTATTATATTCTTCGTTCAAAATAAGGTACTCTTATATTGAGCTGCTTACCTTCTCATTCTACTTCTTCGTTGTTCATTTTCAATCAGTTCAGTATCTCAATACATGTGTATAGTTAAAATTTAAGATAAAATCCTCTAATACTTCGATTCACTTAGTTAGTATAACAAGAGTAAATTGTGTTAAGAATATTACATCTAGGGTATTTTGCCGGATCTTGTTCAGCAGATCTTAATACAGCCAGTCAATTGCCTATTCAAATGGTTTCTTCTGAGCCCACCCTATCTGGTGTATGCCTAAGATTGAATATCAGATTGTGTAGATACAAAAAATTGACGTAGAATTCTGGGAGAAGAAGGGCAACTAGTCAAGAGGTTGGTTGCGACCAATAACACCACGCAGAATTTTTTTTGTAACGTTACCAACTAGGGGCAGTTCTTCTTTCATGCATATATTTTGGAATTAAAAATGACATTATCATTAGGATTCCATAATTCAAGTATCTTCACTCAACCGAGTTGTGAATACGATATACCGTACTGTAATTTCAATTATACAAATTTATTACTTTGGTTAAATCTAGTAACAAAATTCATAACTCCGGATTTTTATCAGCGGTTCAAACACATAGTGCAATCTTATTTTGAAGTATGAAATTTGTGATCCTTACAATTATTCAGACAGTTGCACTTAATATGCCAGTTTGAATGGACTGAGTGTTGTCCACCTGTTACTGTAACTTGAATAGCTACATTTTCCACAAAAAGGGCTACTTCATGTTTTTTTGGTACTCAACTTAACCAGGTACTTGAAATTTGGATTCACCGATTTGCACAGTGTCACTTCCTGGTAGATTTGTGTTAAATATGTTTTCCGCTCCTTCTGCGAAATTATTATTTCAAAATGAAGTCTCATGAATTATATAAAAACGCAGTGATGCAGTTCCAATTTGAATAACAGATTAATCACGGTATAATGAAATTATGAAAACGCAACCTTATGATAATGGTAGGAAACCGATTCTTTCTTTTTCAAATCAATATATTCAAACACCTTCGGCTATACTGATATTGATCTATTTTACTATTTCTTCGAAATACATCGGGTTTGAAAGGTTGTTGAAATATAACATGAAAAACGTTACTGTAATTGAAACAAGCTTCAAAAGTTTAATTCAAAAAGTATTGATTCATATAGATAATGGAAATACCTATCTAATGATGTGCAACTTGATCATTATGCATTAGAGTAATTCTCCTCCAAACAAAAATCTACCCGTTTTTGCTGACACTGTTCCATTTTGAGTCAAAAGGGAGGTCAAAATTTTATTGTAACACCCTGTACGACTGATTGAAATTGGAACAATAAAGCATATTGAAATTTTGTGAAAATCATTTCTTGTCACAAGGAAATACAAAGACATTCCATATTTGGTTACTTCGTCTACAATTTTAAGGATGTGACCAAGAGAAATTTCTGACGGACTTCATGTATATTGGTACACCATGGGAGCAGACATTTTTCGTTCATCAATCAACATTCTCCATTCAATGGTACATTGAAGTATTTATCTTCCCGCATGAATCGTCATATACAGTTTGCAAAGCAACTGAATTGACAACGCATCTGAATATCAAATAATTAGAAAAATTCATCCTAATTTACGAATATTAAAAATTGACAGAGTCCAAGCTGTCGAATCCTTTAATAGCGAAAACTTGAATTAATGCTTCCCGATCTGATCGAGCACAAGCAACAGCGAATTTGACTCGGTGAAGAATAGTTGCAAAATAAAGATAGTTATCTACTCTTTCATTTCAACACCATGAGCAAATCACCTCTACACAATATTTCTGTGAAAAATATATGAGTTCTTATGAACTAACACCATTGAGTCCATAATAATCAAACGATGTACTTACAATAACATTAACATATCGATCAATATGTCCTGAAATTTGTTTTCAGATGAGACGAAAACACGTACTTCTTTCATTTTTTTTTCTCGATTTCAATCACCGATTTCGAGAAGTCCATTCTGTTCTATAAAAAGAAATAAAATATTTACCTCTTGGTGTGGAGTTATTTCTGCGAAGATCCAACATTGTGCCGTACTATATTGAAAGGGTGAAAATCCATCAGAGCACATGCACTGAAAAGGTTCTTCACCTCTCCCTCTTAGAGTGCAAATAGTCTCTATTTCGTCCATTTTAGAGTGTTTCCTTTCATGTGGAAGTTTTGCTGATACACCATGTAGAAACAGTAAAAACGTAATGACCACCCACAAATTTCTCATTCCAGAACTGAAAAAATATCCAAATTTAAAATAATGAAAATCTCTTCACCATTAACTAAAGCAAATTATAATACATCTGAGAATAATACTTCAGTACCAGAAGTTTTAGAAGGCTTTCATACCATGAACACTTTATTTTTTCAATGGAAAAATTGATGAATAATTTTCGCTCTTGCAAGGATAAGTTGAAGTATTTCCGGAACAAAAAACGATAAATACTCAATACTGAATTGTTAATAGGAAAGCAAGTTACAGTTGATGATCGCGAAGCTTTTCCAACAGAAATAACCGGGAGTTATCCTCAGGAACATACCACAATGAAAAAATTAGTTGAATGCGACAGTTTTCGTAGTAGGCTCGTTTTTGTGAGCGATTCTTGCTGATTAAGATCCTGTTCAAGTTTTAGGAGAGTCTTGTATAGGGCGTGCAATGTCCTCATCTGCAACGCCTAACCGTCCAATCCTTTCAATTCGATCAATTTTTCACATACTCTGTCGACGTTAAGTCTTCTTATGAAAACTTCATGATTAGAGTGTCTGAAATTTGAGTAGCGCTCCGCATAAAATCTTGAAGTTTACCTGACATTGTCACACGACCTCAATTTAGAAATGTCCAGCATCACCATAATCGAGACGCATTTCTGCCTACTTCTGTCAGTTATTGAGATTTTTCATCGTACTAAAAAATAAATATCAATCGTCAGGAACGTATCAAGAAGCTGAAAGTAATCATAATGTCGAGAACACGAAGATTAACTTCACAGGCACTGAAAAAAATGCGATTGCATTAAAATCGTTTTACTGGTTAGTAGATTTTTATCAATCATATGGAGATCAACAACAACATAAAATCAACTGTACATAGATATTTCGCAAGGAGACAATAATATTTTATACGTTTTAGGAAAGCACATGAATCAAAGTAGTTCTTTTGAATAATTTTTGATATATTCTGGCGGAGAACAGTTGATTCTATTTTTCTTGACATTAATTTTCTCCCTAATAAATAGTACAATCAAGAAGACTTTACACCAGGACGACAAACTACGTTAGTATAGATAGGACGAAATGGTGGCCCAATTTCGGTTCCTAATTGTGCAATATTCAATATACGGGCAGTTTTTGCATTATTGTGGCCTTGCACTTTAATCCACTATATATATATGGTATTACGACTCCATTAAAAAAACCATTCCAATAATGCCTATAGTCATGTATCGTTCTTTCGAAAGTTTGTATTTCATAAATTTCTCCGTTATCATTCCGAAGCGTTATCTTCGGAAGATGACGCAGTAAAATTTTTCCTATGATAGAAATTGCCAACATTGGAACTCGAAACCAATCGATTCCAACCTGATATCAAATAAGAATTTCAGCTAGATGGAAAATGCTTCTTCAAAAGCAAAATTTTTAGTTCAACTATGGAAACCGCACAAAATTTGCTAAGATATAATCCCATTGTGGAGTATAATATTTACTCATCCGAAATATTTTCATGGAATAATGTATATAATTGATTAAGATTGTAAATACGAATTTAAAACCACAAATGAATGCCAAGAACTTCAGTTGCAGGAAATTTTCAACCCTACACATTATCGCCTAGTCAGACATTGCACTTTCGAAACTGAAAATTATTCTCAAACCAAACTTTTGGGTCTGAATTCGAATTTTCAATTTTACATTCCTATTTTGAAAAAGCGTGCTACACTCTTTCATAAATTGAAATTAAAATGCGTTTAACTTGTAATGGAGTCATATTATAGAAATAATTGAACATATTCTCCTTTTCTGCATTTCTCATTCAATCCTAGACTACGTAATGAAAAAAATGGGTAAAACCTTTGTTCCTATTCATGTCTACGCTCATGTCTGCTGAATATCATAGGTTCTTTCGATTTCACGCGTCATCTCTGTGCCGTATCAGAGTAATTCACTCATTATTTTGTCGTATTAGTGCAGGACACTGCAATTATAGATATAGTACCGCACATATAGTCTACTATCAAAGAGGGCGCCAGCAGACGGACTGTTTTGTACGTCAAATTCACTATACTGTGTGAAAATTTTACGTTGAAGTGGATTCTTCATCTTGAGTATATAAATCATTTTTGTCTAAGATAACTTTGAAATTTTCAGCAGCAATCTGATAGTAGTAACTGAAAATAAAATATTATAGTATTCTGTTTTATCAAGAGCCATTTAAGGACCATCTATGAACCTCATCTCAATCTTTCAATTCTGACCTATTCTAACCAGCCAGGATCGCGAATCTGGCTGGCGAATAAGCTTCATTTTATTCTACGGGGTGCTTCGTCTTCTTCTATACTTGGTCTATGTCCTGGACGTAGGCCTCTTCTTTCTCCCTCCACTCGCAGCGGACCTGGGCGAGCTGCGTCCATTCTCTCCCCTCGATCCACCGGATGTCATCTCCCAATCTTGTCTAGGGCCTTCCCACGCTACGCTGCTTCATACGGGGTCGCCAAACCAGCAGCCGCTTCATCCATCTGTCGTCACTGCTACGCGCCACGTGTCCCGCCTATCACCATTTCAACCCGGCAGTACTCTCCACTATGTCCCCAACCTTAGTATTTTGTCGTATGACGTCATTCCTGACTCGATCACGGATGCTTATGCCCAGCATGCAGCGCTGCATTGCCCTCTGTGACACTCTCAGATTTTTCGCACCTCTTGTTGTCAGTGTAACGGTCTGGCATAACCCATAGGACACACGCATTATAGGCCTTTCTTTTTAGATTTATCAGTAACTTCCTTTATCTGTGAATGTGTTCTATGTTGCTGAATGCGGCTCTGGCAAGTCCTTATCTTCTGTTTAGATTTGCCGTTTGATTTTCGCTGCCAAGCTGGATTTTGTGACCAAGCTAGACATAGTCGTTTACGTTCTCAATGGCTGAATTTTCCACCACAATTATATTACCCGAACGAGTCATGACTTTTGTTTCACTTAGGTTCATCTCAAGGCCAACTTTCTTGAATGCATCATTTAGTTGTTCGAGCATGGTTTCCAGTTCTTTGCGGTCTGTGTGAATCAACACAAAATCTTCAGCAAAACGCAGATGGTTAAAGTATTCCTCTTTCCTCCCAGTTCAACTCCTTCATAGCGTACTCGAGTGAAAGGGTAAACAGCTTCGGGGATATGGTATCACCTTGCCTCACCCCTCTCATTACAGAGATTCTGTTTCTTCTTTCAGTCTTCATTAAGAGGTACTCGCAGATTGGCATTGTTTTACATCTCTCCAATTAAATTTATATACCTTGAGTCTATTGCTGCTTGGTTCATACCTTCCAGCACTGACCAGACCTCGATACTGTCAAAAGCTTTTTCATAGTCCACAAAGGCTGAGGGGAATATTACATTCGTTGCACTTATCCATCAAAATTCGCAATGAAATAATATAGTCAATTGTGCTGAAACCACCCCTGACCCACTTTCTCGGTCGGCTGGTAAAAATCTAATTTCTTCGTTAACCTCTTGGTTACTATTTTCGTCAGCGACTTGTAGAGGACACTTAATAAGGTGATCGGTCGGTAATTGCATATGCAAGCTACATCACCCTTCTTGTATTATATGACCACTTCGGCATTCTTCCACTTCTCAGGAATTCTTTCCTCTTCATGCTCTGTTTGACTCAGTCCTCTCCTAGGCCCTTTCTAGTTTTAATCTGGTTGATTGCTGCTCGGACTTCACATCTTGTAACTTTCGGCAAGTCTTCCGAACCCACATTTAGTACTTTATCAATGCGTGGTCCCCCACGTGATGAAGCAGGAAATTTTTCAGAATATAGCTCTGTCCAAAGGTCTTGTGTTATGTTTATTATTTCTGTTTTTTCATGTTTAGCATTATCGTTGGCGTCCTTCAATTTGTTTATTCTAAATTTTCCCTCTGAAAGATTTTTTCTGAGGACACTTAAATTCATGTTATCTTCTATTGCCTGTTCCGCCATTTGTGTTCGTCTGTTTCTACCATCTCTACGTATTGCCTTCCTTAGAATCTTGTTTAGCTCCTCGTACTCTTGAGACTCCCTGTTTGTGTTCCGTCTCCTTTCTATAAGAGCTAGCGTTGGAGGGGACAGTTTTGAATTTTGAATCCTCCTTCTACCACATACTTTCTTTGTAGAAGTAACTAGTTCATCAGTTATAATATTGCACATTTCGTTCAGGCGAGTAGACTGATTCATGTGCAACAGCTTCACACTGAGGTTCTTTTCAAATTCATCTTTTCGACCTTCTAACACCGCTGTCGTTGGGTTTTTGAAACCATCTTGGCTCTTTCTAATTGCACGTTTATAGAAAATTTTACACGGGCTATTCTGTGGTCGCTTCTGCTTTCACACGGCTAAGTACAGACACATCCGTCGAGAGCACAAAATATAATCAATTTAATTTTTGTTTCTGCCATCTGGATTCTTCCATGTCCATTTTCTTTGTGTCTACTGCTCAAAGAAAGTTTGCAGACAGTAAAGCTCTTCTCTTTCAAGGAACTCCAACTCATTTCGCTTTCCCAACCTAAAATTTCCAATCTGCGTGGTCTCTGTACCGAGCTTCTGTCCAAGTTTTGCGTTGAAATTGCCTGTGACTATAGTGAACTGGGCAGTTACTTGACTTCGTGCTTCCGCAATGTCCTCATACACTTGTATCTAGCGTTCAGTTGCATTACTACATATATTAATCTATTTTATATTGCTCTGGTGACATGCAGCAGATGCGCGACCGACCTATGCACCATAAGCGCCACTCCACCGTTTCTGGTTGTATTTTCATTTTTGTTGAAGATAACGTGGCCTGAGTCCAATTTGGCATCTTCTTCGTTTGCTCTTCGAGTTTCGAAGACTCCGAGCACGTGCCATTTGATGTTTTCAAACTCTGTTTCCAGTGCCGTGAGGTGCGCGTCTGTTCTTAGTGTGCGGACGTTGTGCGCTGCTATATATAGTATTTTATTTTCTTCCTTCTCCTTCTTCTGTCTCTGCTTCCTCTCTGGGGTAGTCGAATATAAGCCCTCTCCAGAATCCGTGGGGCAGACTGTCTCTGTTGAGACGGGTCGAGATTCTGGACGATCCGTCTTACTCGCCTAGGGTAACTCCCCAGATGTTTTTCTACTCGACATGGTTGGTTTTGAGAGGTTTTGGCATTAAAACGCAACGATTGTCGAGAGGGTTGGCGAGTTTCGCAGTTCTACGGACTTTCCGCAGAAAGTGAAGAAGCTAGGGAATTCTTGAATAATACATACAACAACCGATGGATAGGTCAGAGTGGGCCAGATCCACGGCCTCCCAGGTCCCCAGACTTCAATAGTTTAAACTATTTCTTATGGGGATTTCTCAAAAGTTTAGTTTATACCACTCTAGTGAACACTGTAGAAGAAATGAGAAACCGAATAATAACCTCTTGTGACACGATAGGAGATACCCCAGAAATATTTCAAAGAGTGCGTGATAATATGCGAAGAAGAACAGAGTCCTGTTTTCTTGCTGATGGAGGACACTTCCAGCAGATCATTTAGTTTTCAATTGTTCTTTTTTTCATTTTGATATTGAATGAGTATAATTTGAGTCTCAGAAGACGCGATTTTGAAATGAACGCAAATTTTGGGCATACCTATCGAGTATTCCTATTAATTTTTCTTATCTAGCGAATAACACAATTCGAATAATTCAAATTTAATAATTATTCACAATTCCAACAGTTGGATATACGAAAAAATTACAGGTGTCAAAAAAGTATCTTAATTGAACGAAGATGACGAAAATTGATTGAATGCTGGTCAGTGGCGTACTGCAAAAGAGTTTAAGAATGCAAAAGAAGACATGGCACCGAACAAGAAAACACTTCATATATTCTAGTTAAAATTTAGGACGTGTAATGATGGAGGCTGTAAAAAATAGCTAGCATTCAAAATGTGGGCTGAATATCTCTAAAACTACAGGAATTTCGATGAAAAAACAATTTTTTTCGGAAGTTTCAACACCCTGTAGCTCCGTAACGAAATTTTTGCGGACCTATAATCATAAAAACTATTTTTCTCCAAATTGCACGTATATTTACGATATGTTGAAGCGTAGATTTTCGATTTCCGGGGACGTAATTAAATGACCATTCGTTGGTTGTCGATGACGACGTTTCGGCTGTTGCATGGTAGCTCTATACTTCCGCGATCTCAAGTTGTATCGTGGCGCGCTCCCATCGGTCGGCTGTTCGACTCGCGTACAGTGTATTCGTCTTTGCTCTTACTGTTTTCTTATTTGTGTCGTCCTGTTTCTGTGTTACCAGTGGCGTATGTTTTAATACTGTCTTCTAAGTCGCTGGTAAATTTATGGCGTCATCCAGTTCGTTCATAGTTGTGTGTTTTTCTATCTCGATGGCTTCTCTTATTTTCCTTTTTCGTAGTTGTTTTATGTTGGCTACCTGTTTTGTGTTTCCGTAGTCGAGTTTGTGATCAGTTGAGCTCGAGTGTTGGAAGATTGCGCTTGTCGTTTTTCTGAATTCTTATGTTCTTGTATCTGAACTTAATTTCTTCTATTTGTTTTCCCAATGAAGACAAGATCACAGCTTGTGCACGGAATTTGTAGACGCCTTGGTTTTCGAGGGGTGTTTGCTCTTTTGGTGTTCTCAAATTGTTGTGGATAGTATTGTGTGGTTTGTAGATAGGCTTGATGTTGTGTTTCTGAAGAATTCATCAGTTTCCTCTTTATGGCGTTTTTAGTTTGTGATGGCTCTTCGTATTGCTCTCCTGTCGTGTCCGTTTTTCTGAAGAATGTCTATTAGTCGTTCTCATTCTTCGTAGATGTTGTTCGGGGACATAGAGTCTTCGAAGGATGAACAAGTTTAATTGTGCGGGATGATCATGATGCGAATTTCCGTTTAAATATGGGTTGGTACGTGTCTGTTTTCGGTAGATATCGAAGATTCAATTGCCATCCAAGTGTTTTTGTATTATAACGTCTAAGAAGGGAAGTTGATTGTTGGATTTCATTTAGACAGTGAATTTTGGATGGATACTCAGAACACTTTTGTTTGGTTTTGTAGTATTGGAGCTTATTCATAGAAATATTGCAACGCAATTTCCTTTTCCCCATTTTGTATGGCTCCCTTTTTCTCTTCTGAACAGAATCATTTCCTCTAAATTTTTCTACCTACCCGAAAATGTACTTGGCCCTACATGCTTGGCGTCATGGCGTTTATCTAAAATAGCAGCTGCTTCCTTTGCACTAGTATTATTGCTGGAAGAAATTGCAATAATTTCTACCCTTCCAGCTATGGAATAAACCATTAAACGAGTATCAATGCAGGAAGATAAACAAATGAACAGACTCGAAGTTCATTCGTTCGAAACAAGCAATCTGGTAAAAAAACAAAAACTGCCGCATTAGTTGTTGAGAAATCTGCATTACACCTGTGTGATTCCGGAAGAACCTTTTTCTGTAACGATAACTTTACTTGAGTTCAGTCCACCGACGGGAACAATTTTGGTGTGTCAGAAAAACACAATCGTAAAAATCAAGTTAATGAATAGAAAATCAGCGGAAAAAATAGACCATGCCCGTTCCTTAATCAGGCAATAAAACTCGCATCAACTCCAGGACGGATGTTGATGGATTAATAAATATATATAAACAATTTAATAAAATCGAAAAATCAAATATATATATATATATATATATATATATATATATATATATATATATATATATATATATATATATATATATATATATATATATATATATATATATACCTGTGCCGAAACGCGTAAAAACATTGCAAATCACATTTTAACCTCAAACACTTTCCGCTCTCTTAACCCCGATTTCCCAGTAAAAACATAGGTAGAAAACGAGCGAAATAATCCCGCTGCTTAGTTGCACTATTGTGGCGCTTGGAGGCTGCGTGCATGGCGGGCAGATTTGGAAACTTGCTCTTGTCAGGAAGGATTATTCATTGATCTATGAATTTTTGAATAACTCCTTTTGTCACCAGTTTACATATGTAGACTCCTCGCGAAGTTTGTCGCGAAAGATATTTGTACCACCAAATATTTACCGACAGGAGGTTTATCACGGAAACAGAGGAAAAGAGCACTATTCCAGCGGGATTATTTCGCTCGTTTTCTACCGTAGATGTGATTCACGGAACGGTGAAAGAAGTCTCCCAAATGTTTGGAATCTTTAACGTGTCCACATCTGTTTGTTATTGTTCGAATCTTTCTCGAAGTCCGGTAGCGGGTTCGCTGTGTCGGTCCATAGAGGGCGACTCTCATACATATGTACGAGGTTCATCATTTCTGGAATTGATAGGGCAACATATATATATATATATATATATATATATATATATATATATATATATATATATATATATATATATATATATATATATATATATATATATATATATATATATATGTGGTGGTTTTTCCTGATTGAAAACCACTTTTCGTTCAAGATTCAGGAGGGCCTAAATTCTGCTATAATGACTTTAAGTATCAAGTTTTTTGGTGAGTAATTTCGTCACAATATTTTTTTTCCGTAAAATTCATGAAAATAGACTCTCACATCATCACATACTTCTTCGGCCAAGGAGGATGAATAAATCAAATCATTATACTTGTTCAGAAATGGAAATATATGGAGATATTTTAAGGTAGTCGTGTATGAATTACGTAATAGATTGGTTTTTGGTGAGATGATCTACAAGGTGTTGAACTATTTCAATAAGTGTTCGAAATAATGCCCGTTTCTTGTTAGACACAACACATTCCTTCTGTGTTCTGTGTGACAACTCATGTCCAACTGTGTTATTGAAGGAATCTGGTGAACGATGCCCTTAATACAACTCCACAAGAAAAAATAATGACTTGTAAGGTCCGGAGACCTAGCTGGCCATCTAACAGGACCACCACATCCTATCCATTTGTTTGGAAATACATGATTCAAATGCTCCCTAACCTGATGTGAGTAATATGCCGGTGCTCCATTCTATTGAAACCACAAATCTTGTCTTATATGCTCTGGCACATCTGCAAATAACATTGGTAGATGGTTTTGCAGAAAATCTACATACACTTCACTATTGAGGTGCCCGTCGGAAAAGTGCGCCCCAACTAGATATCCATCAACTAAAGTGGCCCATACATTCAAGGACCAACGATGCTGGTGATCTATTTGTCTCATAAGGTGTGGATTTTCCATGGCGTAATAATGATAGATGTGCCTGTTAACAAGCCAATTTTTGTGGAAAGTTGCCTCATCAAGAAAAGAACTCTGCTAAACATATTTGGATTTTTCGCTACTTTGTCACTTGTCCAATTGCAGCAATTGATTCGATTTTCATAGTCTTGATATTTCAGTTCCTGGTGCAGCTGTACATGATATGCATGAAATGTATTTACTTTCAAGATTATCTGGACGGAAGTTTGACTTATATCTGTGAGGTGAGAAATCTCTCTTTGGTTTTTATATGGGTCCTCTGTCACTGTCAACAAAACTGATAACTGGTTGTCAGCTGTAGCAGTTTTTGTTTTTTCATGTTTTTTGTGAGCGATATCACCCGTTTCGATAAATCTAATTAGAAGTTTTCCAAAGCATCTTGCATCAGGATGTCTCTTATCTGGAAACCTTTGTGCATAAACTCTACTTGCCAACAGAGAATTTCTATTACACACTGACCCTGAATAAAAATCATATCAACCTTTTCTTTTTTTCAGAACTTCATGGCAGTCGATTGAGAAAATTGGGTTCTAACCTCACTTTAACAATATTTAATAACAAAACACTGAAAAGTTCACCATGTAAAATGCAGAATATCATATGTCCGGACACCTGACAGAAGGCACAAATGAAAAAAATGTCAACACACACCTCGATTTATGTTTTTTATGTTTTTTGATTTTATCAATCATTAAAAGAATTTTCTTGTTGAGGTTTCAATTTTTACTACTTGAATCATTACAGAAAAAGAAACTTCTGTGCGAATAATGATGCATGTTGAAAATTTGATACGGTTTGTAGAATTTCCATTAAAAATTTCTACAAATAATCGAATATTTCGAAAATGATCGAAGATAAAGATTAGGTTACTTCTGCAAAAATAAAGCACAATATTTTATACGTTGACATAAGTAATAAAATAGAGGGTGTTCCATTTGAAAAAGTCAAGGTATGATATTTTCAAAATTTCAATATTTTTTAGTCACTGCTGTATAAAATGAGGATAATCTATTTCAATTCATCATTAAAGCTATCCTTGGGCACTAAGAAAACGAAAGTAAAAAGTATTATCTTGAACAAAAAGTGGTCTTGTAAATTCCCCATATATATATATATATATATATATATATATATATATATATATATATATATATATATATATATATATATATATATATATATATATATATATATATATATATATATATATATATATATATATATATATATATATATATATATATATATATATATATATATATATATATATATATATATATATATATATATATATATATATATATATATATATATATATATATATATATATATATATATATATATATATATATATATATATATATATATATATAATTATAGAAAACATATCATCAAACAAAATATAGATGATTCTTGCTGTAGATGTTTCTGTTCTTCAGAAACAGTTTTTCATATATTGTCATCTTGCTCAGTCCTTGCTTCAACAGATTATTTAGAAAGACATAATGCCGTCGCTAATATTATTCACTTCAATCTAGGAATTAAACATGACCTAATTCCCAAAAGAAAAAAATTTCAAAATATGAACCTGAGATTATTTGTGAAATGACAAATATAAACTTTATTTTGATAAAACAATTCTGTGCAACAGAGCTATAAAACACAATAGACCAGATATCGTTCTTAATGATAAACAGAATCAAATAACATATATAATTGATATTGCTATACCCGACACACATAATATACAAAATAAATACAATGAAAAAATTTCTAAATACAGTGTGTTCCAACGAAAAATTTGACCCCCTATAACTCCGAAATGAGTAACATTAGCGAAAAACACCAAGACACGTCTATTTTGTTTCGAGGGAGCATTTTCGAAATAATTGAAACTTCTCAGATCAACCCCTACCCCAGCAACCCTAACTTTGAAATTCATCATAGGGAATAAGGGTCAGAGTGGCACCTTACTGAAAAGGTCTGTCAATTCTCCACCTTGATTTGTCATTTTTAGAATTTAAATTAACATACAGGGTGTCCCAACCAAGGGTGAAGTTGAATTCTAAATCCCAAATACTAAATGAAATAGATTTATTTTGGCATAATGCAAGCGCAGGTTTATGCTCAGTCTAGAAAACGACCTACACTTGTGAATTTGGAGTTAGTGCAATCAACCCCTATTTCCAGCATCCCCAACTCAAAAATCATTCGATCGATAATAGGTCAAGTGGCACCTCGTTGGAAAGGTACTGCAATTTTCTCTTCGAATTTGGTATTTTCGAAATTCAGAATCATCATACAGGGTGTCCGATGCAGGAACATTGAAAATCAAATAACTTTTTGAAACTGGTTCATTTCGGTATACGAGAACATGTTTGATCCGAGAATAGGACTTTCTTGTGTGGTTATAGAATTTTTGCAATCAACCCTTCCATTCAGCATCCCCAACTTGAAAATTATACAAATAATTCAAGTGGCATATCTTCAGAAAGGATTTTTGAATTCCAGAATGATTAAAGCATTTCATTCAGTTCAGCTCTCCATACAGGATGTCGCTTTCGAAAAATTCAATATCGTCATTTGAAATTATCAACTAAAATTAATTCAGAAACTGTTAAAAGTATTGGGGTACGATGTATTTGAGCATCAATTACGAAGAAATAAAGCTGATTTCTGCATTGAAAATGTTCACATTTTTTCATTTCCATCTGGCGTGCAGTCATCTGTTATTTCTCATTTTGCAATGAAATATTATTATTATTCAGATCAGTTCCTCATTATTGTTGTTGTTCGTCAGTTGAAATTAATCTGAAAATGGTTTATTCCACTGAGGAAAGGGTCGAAATTGTATCGACGTATTTTCGAAATAACAGTTGTGCCAAAGAAACGGCAAGGATATTCGATAGAACCATCCTGAAAAGAGGGAGTCAGTCACCAGTACGTTAAATATTTGGTTGACAAATTCCTAGCTACGGGTTCGGTGGCAAACAAAAACATGAAGTGGCATGTCCTGTCAGAAATGAGGCAACGGAAGTGGCAGTAGTGGGTCATCTACAAATGGAGAATACTACTTCGATCAGAAAACTATCTCGTCTGACTGGTGTATCAGCTACAACTGTCCATAGAATCGTGAAACATCACAAATTCCACCCCTACAAGGTAAAATTAGTGCATGAAATAAACGAAGATGATCGAGATCGTCGTTTACAGTTTTGTGAAAATCTAGGTGAAAACCTAAACGCTAATCCAAATTTTCTGAATAACATCTGTTTTTCTGATGAAAGCACCTTTATGCTCAGTTGTGAAGTGAATAGACATAATTGTCGATATTGGGACACACAGAATCCTCATTGGTTTAGAGGCCCACACGCAAAGGCCTCAGAAGTTGAACGTTTGGGCAGGAATTTTGGCAATCATCTAGTTGGGCCTTTCTTTATTGAGGTAATCTGAATGGAAATGGCTACCTACAGTTGTTAGAGGAACACATACATCCTAGATTGACAGAAATTTTACAGAACGATCCAACTCTTTCTGAGGACGAAATGCGTTTTCAACAAGACGGTGCTCCTCCGCATTATGATGCTCGGGTGCGTCAATATTTAAACGAAAATTTCCCAGGAAGGTGGATTGGTAGAAGAGGACCTGTTGAGTGGCCAGGCAGGTCACCAGATTTAAATCCCCTAGATTTTTTTTTGTGGGGCCATCTAAAATCTAAAGTTTATGCCACAAGACCAGAAAACCTGGAGGAGCTGTGGATGAGGATTATCACAGAATGCCGACTTTTGACTCCTGAAGTTTTCGCTAATGTAAGAAAAGAGTTCGAAAATCGTCTGTATAACTGTATGGAGGTGGGCGGAGGTCATTTTGAACAATTGTTGTAATAATCAAGTTAGTTTTTTGTTTTCAATTGAATACAAGTTCAATAAACCTCGTTTCCTGTTTAGATGAGCATCCAATCAGTTTCTCCATCATCCCCTCATCCTGATCCTCACGCCAGAAAACCTCGATTGCCAAACTGAAACCAATGCCTCAGTGATTCAGAAAATAGAAAAATCTTTCTGAAACTTTGCCACTCAACCTGTAATCACTTGTATGATTTTTTGAGTTGGGGATGCTGAATGGAAGAGATTGATTGCAAAAATTCCATATTCACGCAAGAGAGTCTTATTCTCGAATCAAACATAAACATGTTCTCGTATTATACCGAAATGAACCAGTTTCAAAAGTTATTTGGGTTTTCAGTGTTCCTGCTCCGGGACACCCTGTATGCTGATTCTGAATTTCGAAAATACCAAATTCGAAGAGAAAATTGAAATACCTTTCCAACGAGGTGCCACTTGACCTATTTTCGATCGAATGATTTTGAGTTGGGGATGCTGGAAATAGGGGTTGATTGCACCAACTCCAAATTCACAAGTGTAGGTCGTTTTTCTAGACCGAGCATAAACCTGCGCTTGCATTATGCCAAAATAAATCGATCTCATTTAGTATTTGGGATTTGCAGAATTCAACTTACCCTCGGTTGGGACACCTGTATGTTAATTTAAAATTCTAAAATGACAAATCAGAATGGAGAATTGACAGACCTTTACAGTAAGGTGCCACTCGACCCTTATTCCCTATGATGAATTTCGAAATTAGGGTTGCTGGGGGTAGGGGTTGATCTGACAAGTTTCGAATTATTTCGAAAAATGCCCTCGAAACAAAAATCGACGTGTCTTGGTGTTTTTCGCTAATGTTACTCATTTCGGAGTTATAGGGGGGGTCAAATTTTCGTTGGAACACACTGTATATGATGCTTGGCGACGAGATTAAAAAATGTGGAAAATGAAGAAAATATTTATTCTACCGATTATTATTTCTACAACAGGCGTTATTCCTAGAAATCTTCACAAAAGTATTGAGATTTTGGGTATGAAGAAAATTTGTTTGAACAGTTACAAAAGATAACAGTCATCAAGTCTTGTAATATTCTTCGTAGGTTTCTTTCCGAAAATAATAATGAGGTAGAGTCATAGGTTTTCTTTAGTTTATACTGCTCAGAATCTCATTTCATATTTTATTTATTTGTTTATATAAATGTAATATAATTAACTGACAATTTTGTCATATTTATATTCAGAGCAGTATTCTATTCGATCGTTCACCACTTCACACAAAGGAAACTATTAATGAGTAACATTCAGTGTTACTTGACTAAGGTCCGTACACTGGATTTTTCCGGGAGAAAGCCTCTGACACTACTCGTTGGTACATTGATATCATTGTCTGATGATGCTATAGTATGTATATATTCTGGTAGATTGATATATTCTCATAACATTTAACGTTATCCTAATATATAATTACTCCAGGATATGTTATGATTATAATCATTGCCTGGCAATGGTATTAATTACCGGGTGGTGGATTTATATTTTTCATGAAATCAGTTTGATTGCATGAACAGATATATGGGCAACTCTGTCGGGTTAAACCCCTATATATATATATATATATATATATATATATATATATATATATATATATATATATATATATATATATATATATATATATATATATATATATATATATATATATATATATATATATATATATATATATATATATATATATATATATATATATATATATATATATATATGTATATATCTAACCTGTAAAAGAACAAAGTTTGGACAAATTGAGAAAGTGGAGAAATTCGGAAACAGATTTTACGACGGAAGAATTTTTTTCGAAAATCATAGATAACATTTCTGGCTTCTTGGCGCTTTCGCGACAACTTTTTTCAGCGAGATGAAAGATGAAAATTTAAATTCTCACGATCAAAGACTACATTTATTATCTAGTGAAAATTCTTACAAGTTGCAACTTCTAGACGTTAGAGAAATTCGGTTAAAATTGAACCGAATTCGCTACAGAAAAGTATCTCTGAGTTTGTCAAGAGCCATCAGTTTGAGAGAGCATTCTGATTAAGAAATGTTCTATCATTCCTGAGAAATTTGCGTCAGAAATAATAATGACGTGTTTCTCAATTTCGGAAAGAATGCTGCCTGCACTTCAAGCATTAATTTTGCTGTCATAGCTCTATTGAAACCACGCTCAAGTTCATTGATAATTAGATTATGAATATGTTCAGTGCTTGAAGTAAATACATTGTTTTGATATAATGCAGAAGCAAGTGTTTGAATAATTGCAATTTTCCCACGAGATTAAAATGAAAAAAGTTACTTACTTTCCAAAAATTGGACAAAAAAAATTTATGCAAAAAGTATATGAACACGTTAAAATAACTCGTTTATCTCTTGCTTTCTGCGCACCGTGAAAGGTATGGAATCGACAGAAGTTCCCACGTAAAGCGACCGGATGCAACTGACGCTTGCGTGTGCAATGCATAAAGTGCAGGGCTGGCTCGATACTTCGAAAGCAGCTATCACGACCTCTGGGTAACCAAACAAAAAGTTTAGTTTCTCGTCACCATTCTGTCACAAAAAAGCTAATTCACATCAACAAAACAATGTAATAGTCAGTCGTTCATCTTCCTCTTAGGCACAGCAAGAAATTAACTAATCGAATACTTTTCATTGGTGTAGGCTAGGTTAGGTTAGGTTAGGTTGGAGAGAAGGAGGAATGCCTTTTCATTTCGATCAACCTGAATATGGATGTTTTTCCACAAAACTATATAAACTGACAACATCACAATAATTACAATAGAGAAATTAACAACATTAGCGATGAAACTGACAAACAACCATTTACACTAACGACTTATACTAAATGGTGATTTGTTTGTTTGCCATTCCTTTAACGTGCTCTATTTCCGCCTTTCGGCCAATGACCTAACCCTGGAATTTTTGCCGAACCCCTCTCGTGTCGAGGGAAGGGATATTTAATGTCCAACACACCTCTGTTAGACAGATCCGGTGGCTTTACATCTCCTCCGAAAGATTGATACTCAAGCAATTCCCAGAATCCGAAAAATCGCACCGACTTTGTGGGGATTGAACCCAGGTGACTCTGCGCAAGAGACTAGCATCATATCTCCTACGCCACCGAGTCGGTTAAAAAAATGGAGATTTTAATTTGGTTAAAAATGATTTAAAATTAATAAATGATTGGTTTCTCACAGGGCAAAGGTTTCATAAATATCTATTGAAATACTGGACATATGTGTCGGATTGTTAGCCCATTATCGAGAGTACTTTAATAATAAATTTAAAAATGAGTGATTTCAATTATATATAAAGGCATTCACAACAGCTGGTAATTTGAAGTCTTGTTGGTCGTTGTAATTTGGCAGTGTTTTACTATAAGCAGACGTAATTTCAATAACCTCTAAGATGTCCATCCTTTTTCCTATATTACCTGGATGCATGTGTTAAATATTCTCGAAATCTATGGAATGTTTTTCTTTGATGCAGTGGTCCGAAAAACCCGCAAAAATTTTTATTTTGGAGAAAAGATCGTTTATGTTCTTCAACTCTCTTCTCGTTGCATCTTCCGGTTCGACCTATACCGGGTAACATACAGGTACACCCTCAAATTTCTATATTTCTGCAGGTAATTTATTGAAATGTTCTGATTCAATCAAGCTTATGAAAGGCCACCTTTTGACATTTGAAACAATGTTCTACCACTTGAACTCTAATGAAGATTTTTGAATGGAACACCCTTTATATTTTTGCATATTAGGTTTTCAAAAAATTTCCCAAATTCAACCATACCTCACAATTGATATTTTGGGCTTCAAAATTATTTTTGGGACGCTTTCTATTTTTCAATCTAGGGTGCGATGACTATTGCCAATCTACTAAATTGATTAAGGAATCAATTAAAAAAGCAACAGAAGTCAAAATTTCAGATTTGCTCTGTCCAGGCCAGATTAATTTTCTTCAAAATCATTTTCAGATTAAAACACCATTTTTTAAATGGCACCATGTTGGTACCGAGGTACCATTAGGAGCTTGATACTATGGGTAAACAAATTCTGTAAACACTTTTGTAAAAATACGAACAAATTATGATAATGTAAATATTTTCATTTATTTTATATCAATTCGTGTACGTAAATAGAAAGAAAGCTATGGAAAGGAACATTGAGAGCAAGGAATCCTTCAAATCGAAGGATCATTGAGAAATAAACTCATTTACTTGTATTAAGTCAAATCTAAATTATGACAAATGTCATATTCTTCAAACGACTGTCAAAATTTTTCGCAAAGTTTTCTTCAAATTAAACAAGTTCCACGAAGAAATAATTTATGGGCGAAGTCAACCCAGATTATTGGGTGCAAAATGATTCTAAAACATCCATAGATCATAATTGGCATCACTTGGAAGACTGAACCATGCCATCGTGGATCTCCCGGTCAAACAGAGATGTGATTTGAGGAAATAACGCAGGTTATGTATTTTTTATATTATCTCCTCAATCCTTTTCATGACCTTTGTTTAGCCCTTTCCTTTCACCCTTGTCTTCGTTTGGAAATCATGGAATGCAAGAAAGAATGAAGCGGCTAAGCAGAAAAATCTTTGGTACTCTTTTTGTACACACGCCACGAGCACAACATAAATAGACAAGCTATTGCTAGTGCAATGCATCAAGGAGATACATATAAATATCTTGGATTTTATCAAGAGAAGACAATCAACCATAGCAGCACTAAAGAAAATATTAGAAGTTCATGTTACAAAAGACTTTGAATTATCATCAAGAGTCATTTAACTAGTAAAAACCTTTTCAGAGTTATCAACTCCTATGCAGTTCCTATTCTTACATCTTCTTTTAGAATTATTAAATGGTCTAAAACTGATCTAAATGAATTACAATGTCGAACGAGGAAAATGCTCTGTAAATATCATAAGCACCACCCAAAGTCAGCTGTTCAGAGAGTTACACTACCTAGACATCTTGGAGGTCGTGGATTAACTGATTTGCATAATCTTTATAGTAAACAGATTTTTCATCTACGTTCCCATTTTCATGATGAACAGATAACGTCTAAATTACATGATATTGTTGTTGCTTCAGATTATAATCTTACACCTCTGAACTTGACAATGCAAAAGGTAGATTTTGATATATTTGATGATAATTCTGAAAGAGAAAGTTGGATGCAGAAGGAATTACACGGAAAGCGCCTAAAGAATTGAAAAATGATTATATAGATGAAATCACATCGAATAAATGGTTAGTATCTGAAGAATTGTTTGCTGAAACAGAAGGCTTGGCAATTGCGATCCAGGACCAGGTTGTTTTCACGAGGAATTATAGAAACACATCAAACAAAATATAGATGATTCTTGTCGTAGATGTTTCTGTTCTTCAGAAACAGTTTTCATATATTATCATCTTGCGCAGTCCTTGCTTCAACAGATTATTTAGAAAGACATAATGCCGTCGCTAATATTATTCATTTTAATCTAGAATTAAACATGACCTAATTCCCAAAGAAAAAAATTTCACAAATATGAACCTGATATTATTTGTGAAAATATAAACTTTATTTTGATAAAACAATTCTTTGCAACAGAGCTGTAAAACACAATAGACCAGATATCATTCTTAATGATAAACAGAATCAAATAACATATATAATTGATATTGCTATACCCGACACACATAATATACAAAATAAATACAATGAAAAAATTTCTAAATATATGATGCTTGGCGACGAGATTGAAAAAATGTGGAAAATGAAGAAAATATTTATTCTACCGATTATTATTTCCACAACAGGTGTTATTCCTAGAAATCTTCACGAAAGTATTGAGATTTTGGGTCTGAAGAAAAGTTTGTTTGAACAGTTACAAAAGATAACAGTCATCAAATCTTGTAATATTCTTCGTAAGTTTCTTTCCGAAAAAAATAATGAGGTAGAGTCATAGGTTTTCTCTTTAGTTTATACTGCTCAGAATCTCATTTCATATTTTATTTATTTGTTTATATAATTAACTGACAATTTTGTCATATTTATATTCAGAGCAGTATTCTATCCGATCGTTCACAGCTTCACACAAAGGAAACTATAAATGGGTAACATTCAGTGTTACTTGACTAAGGTCCGTATACTGGATTTTTCCGGGGAGAAAGCCTCTGACACTACTCGTTGGTACATTGATATCATTGTCTGATGATGCTATAGTATTTATATATTCTGGTAGATTGATAGATTCTCATAACATTTAACGTTATCCTAATATATAATTATTCCAGGATATGTTTTATTTTAATCATTGCCTGGCAATGGTATTTATTACCGGGTGTGATTTATATTTTTTATGAAATCAGTTTGATTGCATGAACAGATATATGGGCAACTCGTCGATAAACCTCATATATATAAACCTATATATATATATATATATATATATATATATATATATATATATATATATATATATATATATATATATATATATTCTTAATTTAACTTTGGAAATTGGACAATTGCAGTTCTATTGTTCCTCCTAATTTATCAATTATCCACTGACAAAAGAACAGTTATTCGTTACAGCTCTGGGAACTGTCCATGCACGTGCATAAATCTAAGCCGTCTTTGCCAACTTTAGGTAGGTACGTGAAATTCGTTTTTTCGCCATAGCTTGAAATCTTGAAATCTTAGGGTTTGCATCGGGAACTTCATTTAGTTCTTCAGGGAAAATCTAACGAATTGAAAAAGAATCTGGAGACAATTTAAAAATTTTGAAGTTTTCAATGTTTCTTCTTCTTCTTTTACTTCATATATAATCCAAAAGACCGTCTATCAGAAACAACAACATTGTAGCTTATCAAGTAATTTGTCGAAGTATGAATATAATACTCGAATTTCTCATAGGAAAATGACCATAACTGGTGACGCTCCAAGTTGAGGCTGTTTACTCAGTTGCGAAGGTGTAGTTCGATTAAACAGAAGATTTCCAAATGTCCAAAAGCACCACGCAATTGAAATGAAGCTCAACCCTGACTAGTTCTCTAAGGTTGATCAAGGAAAGGAAAATTGCAAAATTTCTCATAGACACCCAGCAAATGACAGTAAAGGAAAGGCAAAAAATTTACAACAGACTCGAATTCATTCGTGCCACATTCAAATCTGAATCGGAAGAAGTTCTGATTAGGTACGCAAATAGCTTTGTATGCAGGAAGAAACAATGAATTTTTGTACTAGGGCTCTAAAAGTACTAACATACTCACGTATCAACTCGGTTCGATAACCCAAAGATGGTTTAGCGTGAGGGGTAATGGACGTCTTATCAAAAGAATCTACGAGCCAGCCACCCTACAAGTACAACTTCATGTTGTTATCAATAAAGTGAATAAAGAGCGAGGGGTGAGGCAGGGTGATACTCTTTCACCTAAACTTTTCATTATGGCTCTCTAAGATGCGTTGAAGAGAGAAGAGTGGGGCGACAGAGGTTTGAACATTAATGGAGAAAAACTAACAAACCTAATGTACTCAGATGACGTTGTTGTGATTGGTCAGATCAAGGAAGAACTGAGTTTACTTATAGATGATATTCGTAGAACTGCAGAAAGGGTGGGTGTGGAAATCAACTATGAGAAAGGTAAATATATGTCAATCCAAAAAGAACCTGAGCAACATCGTATGATAAATAAAGAAATAGAGAAAGTAGAGTGTTTCAAATATCTAGGCCAAAAAAACACTATTGAAAGGTTAATCAAGAACTACAGATTGATGAACGAATGAGAATGACCTCTGCAACTTACTCGAAAATGAAAGAAGTGATTTAGATGTGTATTCCGCTACGTCTGAAAGCTGATCTCAACCAGTGGCTCCTACCTGTAACAACATACGGCGCAGTATTGTGGGTCTTCACAAAAGCCATCCTCGACAAACTAAGAGTTAACCGACGGGAGATAGAGAGAAAGATCTCAAGAATAACATTGAGTGATCGTAAAATGAACAATTGGATAAGAGAGATGACTGGTGTAGAGGACGTGATGTATATATATATATATATATATATATATATATATATATATATATATATATATATATATATATATATATATATATATATATATATATATATATATATATATATATATATATATATATATATATATATATATATATATATATATATATATATATATATATATATATATATATATATATATATATATATATATATATATATATATATATATATATTCCTTTCAAAATAGAGGATTTACAAAAATTTGAATAATTGTATTTACAATAAATGCTATATCTATTATTTTGGTGTGTGTCAAAAAAACATATGTGAGGAAATGTAACAGGGAAACCATACTATCATGTGTATGATTCAATAAATGAGTGAAAAAACCTGAGGAGAAAACTCGTTTCCCTGTCGCTATTGCACTAACAATAGCTTGTATGTTCAAGTTGTGTTAGTGTCGTGTGTACATAAAGAGTACCAAAGATTTTTCTGCTTAGCCGCTTAATCCTCTCTTGCATTCCATGATTTCCAAACGAAGACAAGGGTGAAAGGAAGGGGGTTCGGGACAGGAATCTGTAACAATGGAAAAAGAAAACCAGCAGAAAAGTATTTCAACTTCTTGTATGTCTGAACAAATCTAGGAAAAGATTTTATATAGCAAGCAAGGTCATGAAAAGGACTAAGGAGATAATAAATATTTACATAACCTGCGATATTTCCTCAAATTCCTTCTCTGTTTGTCCGAGAGAGCCCTGATGGCCAGGTTCAGTCTTCCAAGTGATGCCGACTATGATCTTTAGATGTTTTAGAATCATTATGGACCCAATAATTTGGGTTGACATCGCCCATATATTATTTCTTCGTGGAACTTGGAACTTTTTTAATTTAAAGAAAAATTCGCGAAAAGATTTTGACAGTCGTTCGAAAAATATGATAAATGTTACTCCATATCATTCGACCTCAAATGAGATGGAGTGAGGACCTCAAAAGAACTGCAGGTCTAAGCTGATATCAGGTAGCAGAGAGTACGGAATTGTGGAGGAGTAAAAGGGACGCCTATACCCGGAGGGTAGAAAACAGCTGACAGGACAGGACAGTGCGCCGTAACGGTGAGTGAATAGAGGGGATCGGCTGAAGTCATAAGAATTAGGAGGAGTTATCATTTAGTTCACAATAGTAATCTGGACATGGAAGCACCGTGCGTTCGCAGGTGAAGAGTTATTGAAATCGGGAGAGTCTGTCATTTTCGTGCAGCGGCTCTTTGGCCACCGTTTCAACATTGCTCTTAACCCTAATGTTCTGAAACGTGACACAATCATTCGATGGAATTATAATCTCAGAATGACTGCATCAGCAATGAATCTGAACCCTCAAAATCGTCCCAGAACTGTAAGGTCATCAGCTTCTATGAAGAGAGTGAGACAAGCTGTAATTCAAAGTCAAGGGTGTTCCATCCGAAAACAAACTGCAGCACTCCAAATGAATAGTCGAATTGTTCGCAGAATTTTACACCATGACCTCCGCCTTCACCTATATGGCTGTCTAGCACCTAAGTGAAGGCGATTTTGCTCAACGCCAGTAGTTTCCCGGAAGGAAGCAAATATTTATCGCTGATGACAACCCCCGCAAACTACATCATCGTTCACTTCACAGTGAGAAAGTCACCGTTTAGCGCTATGAACCGTCTGGGGTGAATGGACCGTATTTTTTCGGGAATGAGAGGATATGTTTTCATGCTGGAGAACTTTTTTATCCCAGAAATGAGACGACGAAGAATGAATCGAAACGATGAAGAATGAATTGAAACGATGAAGAAACGTTTGGTTCCAACAGCATGATGCCACGGCTCATACAGCCAGAGCCTCAATAGAAGTTTTGCGTTGTGAGGAAACCTAAGACTAAGGTCAATGTCGAAATCTTCATGATTAGAAACAAGCCATCACAAGAGAAGTTAGGACAATCGACAGCATTTTGTTAGAGCAAGTGATGCAGAACTTTGAGAATCGACTACAGCAATGCATTGCGGAACACACATGTCGCTTGCTTGATGTCAATTTAGGAACATGATTTTTCTCACATTTAATTATGATATTTTAGCTTTCATTTTATGTAATTAAAAATATTCTACTTTGAACAACAGCTGAGTTATTCTAATTTCAAAACGATTTTCCATTACACCCGCCCTGTTTTATATTCAATACAATAATATAAACATTCTATAACCGGCTACTAAACTCGATTTCGCAAAAACAGAGTTATTTAGTAGGCACCTACATACCCAAAATTGACTAATCTAACTATCTACCATCAAACGACACAACTGAATAAATAAATAAATTAAATAAAATAATTGGTGAAAGACGTTCTTCAAACAGGCAAAACAATTAAAATCTATATCACAATTATAGCTCAGAACGCTTTCTAGACTTCAACTCTCTTTCCATATAACGTTAAAAGTCTCTACTAAACTCTTGAAGAAAAAAAACTAGCTTACTTCTAAAATTCTAAGAGACAATTAACTATGTGATGGTTAGAAATTACTTCTGAGTTGAATAGAATTAAAACTCAGCGGAAAATGGGAAGAATTGAATTGACCAAGGTACTTATCTTGTCATGATTTTCTTCAGGTAAAGATGGTCCCCAACTTATGTCACAAAGCTGACGGTAGAGTTAGCTAGTACTTTAGGCCTGATCGGTAGGTTACAGGTGGATCGGTTCTATTGCTTAAACTATAGCTGCCGAGGACGGATGAAAGGTGAGGTGAAGAAGAAACGGTCTCAAAGTTCTACGTGGGTGGTTTCTCCAGTTCCAGAGTTCACAAGGCTTCCAAAAGGTTCAGATTCAATAGGTGCTCAGAAAATAATTGACTCCAAGATCTATTAAATTGAATGAGAAAAAATACCTATTTAGAAAATGTACAATTGGAAAGGTTTTGGCTCCAGTCTTGCCCCTTGTATAAGTTCCTTCAACCGCGTGTTTCAAAATTCACAAATCTCTGTACTCTGTAGCATTGGCTATCCTGACGAGCAGTTTGTTTGATATTCCTGGTTCATTTCAAGAATTATTTCGAGCTGAATATATCATTATACATAATCTCGTATCCAGTGTTTATTTTGAATTATATTTATTCTACGAATTTTGGGTTAACTTTCTTCGGCTAGAGTAATTACCCTAGGCTTTAAGCTTTAAAGCTTCGAAAGTCTGAGTCCAGAAGTAGGCTCTTGGTATTATAAAATGGAAGAATGGCGTTCTAGAGGTAACTTCGGAAGATGAGGGAGTATAATTGACCCTTGTTACTGAAACACCGACAAAGTTACGTCACAAAATAGCACCCGAGCAGGGACCAATAAGGGTCACAATCCTTGTTCGGCAAAAATTTTGCCGGACTGAGGAAGTTCCCTAAGGATATGTTGAGTACCTGAAGATAAACATTGTGAAAATTATTATTCACGAACTACTAATGGGACAGATTCAGGTAGATAGAACGTATCTCTTCTCTTTAAAATTACTGCACCAGATTTTGATGAGTCTTTTATTGTTGTATTTCGCAGATTTTCATCACTCGAAAAGAGAATTCTTCAAAATGAAAGTTTTCATTACTTCACATATTGTGAAGTATTTCAAGACTACACAGTTATTGGTTGTATTAATTTAAAGACGATTCTACGAGTACTTCTACTCGCATAGTTTTTGATGCTAGTACATGTGCAGTACCTACAGTTTCTTTAAATAATGCATGATATACAGGTTCCAAGTTGCAAAGGAACTTAGTGAGTATAGTTCTTAATTTTATGTTGCATAAATGCGTCTTTACTTGTGATATAAAGCAAATTTTTCTAATAATTAAAATAGACTCGAAACGAAGATCTTTTCAACGAATGTTTTGGCTTTTTCTCGCAGTAGGTAAGCCGATTTTGCATTATCAAATTAATGTAGTTGCTTTTAAAGTAGTTAGTTCACACCCAGCAATAAGAACTCTTTCAAAAGTGACAGATGACTAAAAGGATTTTCCATTGGTCTCTGACTGAAACTACCAGCACATCGCTATTTCGGCCACTACTACTACATATTTTATGCTTATCACATACGACGGAGATTCACAAATTTATTGACAATAGCACAATGGCCTTATCTCTAGTCATACCAGAACATAAACTGATTCTTTTCACAATAATAAAACCTAAATTTTGTGACAAAGCTAGGCTGCTGATGAAAAATTGTACATTTGAAACTTGGTCATCGCTAAAACAACATCTGTTAGATGGTTACACATATAGAGGGACTCAGGGACAATGGCAGCTAGAACTCAACCCCTGCAAACCAAATTTGAATGAAGACGTCACTTCATTCTCTAATCGTGTAGGAAATTGCTACCTTAAATTATCGAGCACATTAGATAATTATATAGAACCAGCAAAATGTGTCATTTATACTAAAATTTCACAAAATCAAGCACTAAATGTCTTTTTGATGGAGTTGAGTAGAGATCTAGCGATTATTGTTAAAGCCCGAAATCCTGACCCCCTCGAAGACACTATCAGGATGGCATTAAATGAAGATCAAGAATCAAAATCTCGGTTAGAAATTTCAAAATACCAAAATGTTGGAAACTCACCCAATAAGTAATGTACATTTTGCAATCGGAACGGACATAAACTGTTCAATTGTCGCAAACGCCAGCAAATGGGAAGAACAGCTTTTAATTCCAAAGAAATTCGCATCCCAGTATGTCTTACTATCAAGCATCAAGCGATCATTTCCAAAAGCGAAATGTTAGGCACGTAAATCATTCCCAAAAAATTTGCAATTACTGCAAAAAAACGGGACACTTAATCCAAATTTCCCAAACGTGCCAATCATAACAATACGTATTATAATGGCAACGATAATGGACCTGTTCCAAAAAATTCCGAAACTTCCCAGCAGGAATCAACTCTTCGTAAATATTTTAAAAATCATTTAATTCGCGTTGTGAATTAAGAAAATTTAAATAGGTTGCAGAAAATTAGCATGAATTTGCGTACTGAGAATTCAAATTCCGAAGAAAAAATCCTCTCCTAATAATCTGCCATGAACATAATCATACAAATATTCCATTTAGAGGGCGATTCGCTCACTTATACACATACGATCGCATGAAGAATTCCTACTACATCGAAAGCACCTGTGAATGTCAAGACATATCGTTATCCAGAATCCTTAAAGACGGATGTACCGAGGCAGATCAAAAATATCTTAACCAGGACATAATTAAACCCCTCCACATCACCTTGGAACTCCCCTGTCTAGGTAGTCCCAAAGAAACCTTCTAAAGCTTAGTGAAATAAGCATAGGTGACGCACTATTTATTGTTCAATTAGAATATCTACTGATATCTACAAGATTTCTGCAATAGCGAAATATCCTCAACTGAAGAATGGAAAGGACATACGTGCTTACTTAGGTTCAGCCGGTTATTACCGTCGCTTCATTAAGGACTTTATCAAGCTTGTTCAATCTCTCACCAAGCTGCTGAAGATAAACATCGCTTTCATCTAGACGAGTTTGCAACAAGATGCTTTTGAAAAGCTTAAAAGCATACTTACCTCCGAACCGATTCTACAGTATCCCGACTTTACAAAATTATTCAACTAATCGATCGATGCGAGTGATTATGCAATAATAGGTGAAGTATTATCCCAGAGCAATATACATTTATATTTATAATTACCTGTGCGAGTTGATCAATGAATAAAACGGAATCGAACTAGTAGTAGTGACAGTAAAGCATTTCCGACCTTTTCTGTACGATAGGAACTTGAATAGTTTTACAGATCACCGTCGGCTCATTTGGCTCTTTAGTAGGGTGTATCGTTTTTGACTTTTTTTCGAAATTCAAAAAAGTATAGTGCGGAAAAGTTGCATTAGGTGGCACCGAGCATCTGTGATTTTTTTCAGAATTTTTGAACAATGCCTAGGGGTCGCACAATGCCCTCAAAGTTTCTTATGTTGTGTATAGGCAACCCGCACAACAATCTTGCGTTTTCAAGCTGTTTTATGGTTCTAAAGTCACATTTCTGAACTCTTTCTCTTGTTTTTAGTTGTCTTTTTTATGGAGTATAAATGAATGAAAGATTTCGCTGTATTGTTAAGCTCTTTTTTACTTTTATTGTACAATACAATATTAGAGTTAAACATCATTATAAATTAAAATTTTAATTATAATATTTGCTTTGTTGGGATTAAATAATAATGGATGATTAATACAATTACAATGAAAGCCAATTGAATATTGTTACAAACAAGTGTTAATAAAGCATGGATACAATTTAACGTTAATGCAGCTTTGGTAAAATTAAATTTTGAAAATCAGATTTTCCTACGGATGCTTCCGCTCTTCTTGTGCGACGGCGTAGTCCGTTTTGGTATGTAGAGATGGCATCCGTTGTCTGGACTCCAGTTTTTCTTTCACGTACGCGTCACGAGATTGTGGCCCAAAAACAGAGGAAGAAGCTTCTGTTACTAATTTTACCAGCCTTTCGACAGCCTGAGTGTGGCAGGGGAAAACGGTTAATTCTTTATCACAGAACGCTCGACTCCTAATATTTTCTTCTATTTCTTCGGGTGATAGTGATCGGGTTAGAGGGGCTCGGTCACAGGGTGCGAAGACCAGTCTATGAGATCGTAGTAGTGATCAGCGTTGAACTTTAATTTGGGCAATTCGAAGGCGCGTATTCCCTTCCGTGTTGTCTTCGTCGATCTTGCCTTTTTTATTCTTCTCAAAGCAAGAGCTCTCGAATCGGGATTGCCATCGTTGATCATAGCGAACAGTACATTCTCAGGGTGTCCAAAATAGGCATTGTTCTGAATAACCTTGTCCACAATATTCCGCAGTTTGAGAGGCAGGTAGCGTGACAATAGAATTAACTTCCATAAATGTATGGGACCCTGGGCAATCGAGGGTTCTTTTTTTACTGAGTACCAAACGGGTGCGTAAACTTTCGTTACATACGAAGCCAACTGGCGAGGCGCCTCCTAAGGCTTTTCGGTACTAATGTATAATCGTAATACTCTACTAGCTATTGTTAACCACCTAGATTGTACAACAGGGCCTGTTTTCTGCTTGCTGAGTTCTTTTGGATGATGTCCACTTGAGACAGTGGTACATAAACGTAGGAGGTATTTCTGATCGGTGCTTATATCTGTCAAACCTTCCGTGCCTTCTATCCAATCTAACCTAGCTTGGGACGCTTGCGCAATACAGGATGAGAATCCATGTCTGAGCCAGTAACCTTTTTCGCGTTTCGTTTTTTCCTTTCTTCTTTCTTCATTTCTTGACATTTAATAAGAAAGGAGTAGCGTGTTCCTGCTTGACGCAATTAGTATAAAGAACCTTACCGAACCAAATACGAGAGAAATAGCACTCTGGTATATATAATTTCTTGTTTTCTTCCTCTAATTCGTTACATCGTAGTCTTTTATTTCTTTATACCACAAAGACCACAAATACACATAAACAAACTGCAAGAAAATCGACTTTAGACCTCTGAAAACACTTGAAATCGCGAAATTGTTGTGCAGGTTGCCTATATACAACAGAAGAAATTTTAAGGGCATTGCGCGACCCCTAGGTATTGTTCAAACATTCTGAAAAAATCACAGATGCTCGGTGCCACCTAATGCAACTTTTCCGCACTATACTTTTTGAATTTCGAAAAAGTCAAAATATATATATATATATATATATATATATATATATATATATATATATATATATATATATATATATATATTTCAATATGAGTGTCGTAAAAATATATCTTAACATATATCTGATTTTTCCGATCGAAACCTATCCCTATCCTAGGCATATTAAAAGAGTTGATTTCATTTTCTGTTAATATTGATATATATATATATATATATATATATATATATATATATATATATATATATATATATATATATATATATATATATATATATATTTCACGATGTCCTAGTGCATCCAGATTCAATAATAGTTCCTCAAATTTTACAAGAAAATCAGTCTAGTGGCACAGCTGGTCACAACGGATTCCATAGAACCTACAACAGAATAAAACAAACTCACAAATAGCCAAATATGACGAAAGATATCAAAATTACATAAAAAGATGTGAGTCGTGTTAGAAGAATAAATTAGTCCGGAAAAAAACTGTCTATGCAAATAACAACGACGACACGAAAACCCTTTGAACGATTAGCGTTGGACCCCTTCCCTTATCTTATTCAGCTAATAAATATATTCAACTCTTCAGGATGATCTTACCAAATTCGCCCAACCATGAGGCTACGACGTTGGCAACAATTTTGACTCATAGATTCATATGCAATTTCGACATCTCAAGAAGCATTTTAACAGATCACGGCCGTGACTTTGCGTCCAAATTGCTTCATGAAATTTCTAAACTCTTAAAAATTAAAAATTTTACTAGCACTGCTTATTAAGCCCTGTCGAATGGCACTCTCGAGATAGTGCACTCAACACTTGCAGATTACCATAAGCTTTTTATAAAATTAGATCAAACAGATTGGGTTGATTGGTTGGACTTCGCTATATACTCCTATATTTCTACTATTCACACATCAACCAGTTTTCCACCGTACCAACTAGTTTTCAGCAATGAACCAACTATGCCTTCATAACTAAATAGACCGCCGCAGTTCAAATATACATACGACGACTACATTGACGATCCAACATTGAAATTGCAAAAAAGAAATCAAACTGCGCACGAAAACCTGAACAAGTCTAAATGAACTGATAAGGAAATCTTCTATAGGAAATGTAAACATATTACGTTCGCCTTTGATGATCTAGTATAATTAGAAAACGATAGTTCGAAATTGGTCAGGTCCTAGAAGCTAACTGCAAATTATAGTGGACCATATAAAATGGTATAAATTAATTTCCTAGTGAATTCCACCATCCTCATAAATTAAATATTAATAAACGTACACAACGACCGATTAAAAGCTGGTTTTGCTCCAGACTGCCGATTCGAGTGTTAAACTCGTACTCCACTTCCAAATTCAATTAAGCGGAAATCAAACCTTCACCTGGAATTTACGTCAACTGCATAGATAACCTGAACCTGTGTGAGTCATCATGGAAACTGGTGTAGAACTCGTTCGAAAACGAAATCTCAATGATCAACAAGACAATTCAAACCACCAAGGATTTAGGCTCCCAAAAATCGTTCAAGTCTCATAATTAAGGTGATACCTCTTTCCCGATTATCAATGAACTTATGCCAATTACAAAATCAAAGGATGAAACCCTCGAAAGTTTGGTCCTCACCTATAGAAACGGGTCGATTTTCGAATCGTTGTTCCGAACTTTGGTTTTCGAAGATGCAAAACATTGCCAGATCATTACTCAAGTTGGAAGTAATGATAAACGTGTGCTTTCTCTTTTAAAAGACCAAATTCAAGTAGCTCATAGCACAATTTAAAATTCTAATAGTTCAATAACCAGGGTCGAGAAAAAGAATGAAATCTGTGAGAACAATTTCAACCAACTCTTCAATAAAACTCCTAAATAAACGAACACTACATTAACTCAGACTAAGGTTAGGCAATCCATCGAAAAACATTCATCGTATTTAACTCTTTTAATAAGCGAGGTAAATGACGAATATACAAGTTTGATTAACGTCATTTTATTTGCGAAAACGATTCAAATTCATATGTACGAACTTTTAGCCCTTTTTTAATATCGGATATCCCTTTTAAATGATAAAATCATTTTTGTTATAAGTACCCACTTGTAAGCGAAAATAATTCTCAGACTTAAAAGTTACCAACTCGTATTTAGATAATTTGGAGTCTTTTACCAAACTGAAATCAAAGTACGTTTGTATCTAAAATTCTCCAAGTTTCTCAATATATACGCGTCCGATTTGAGAAACAGATCTTCATAACTTTCCTACTATGATACTTGAATCTTGCGATAGCCGAATAACTCAGATTTCTTACGAATCCTGGAATCCATTGTCCATGGTGAATGCATGGTTGTTTATTCTTCCTGAACCCACTACTATTATACTCAACTGCAAAGATCAATCGTCAACTGATCAACAAAAATGGGACTACATCCCTTATATTCCAAGTGAAAGACTTTTACATCCACCACACTATTGATGGGATTAAAGTTACTTATTGCAAACTGAAAAATAGAAAATCATCCTTACAGCTTTGCTTTTAAATACTGTAGAGATAGGAATGAGACACAATACGAAATTAATTTTATGATTAATTTAGATTAAGGTTGTATTTCTATGATGCATATATTTAAATGATGTATATATCTTTTATATTGTATTGCATATTACTTTTGTATTATGTATAGTGTTTGTTTGTATATTACTTATGTATATATATATATATATATATATATATATATATATATATATATATATATATATATATATATATATGCATCATAAGCAAATTTTTCTGAAAATTACTGTTTCCGAAAAAAAAAACAAAGAGGACATGCTGAGATAATATGGGGTATGAGTAGATTCACACGTTTAAGGAAACGAAGATTTTCAACATATGTAGCGTGAGTGTGTAAAATGGAATATAATTTATATTTTATTTATTTCAGATTATGGTCGAAAAGCTCGTATGGGTCAATATTTTACTTCGTTTGGTGAATACATTTTTTATTTTCACTATTTTTCAAAATTTAATGACTTCTCCAAAGTATCTAGAGAATTTCTTAAGTACTATCAATTCTTCCTCCTGAAAATGTGCAGATTTTTGTTCGAATTCTCAAATTTCCTATAAAAGGGTTGATGATTTAGTGATGAGTGATCTACCCCAAAAAAATTAATTGATATTTTCCAGGTTAGACTCAAAATTTGTTCACTCGAGTAAACTTGTTTCGAAAAAATTATTTCAGTCCTCAAATTGAGGAGAAGGAAATCATCCCCTGACACCCTGCGGTCATCGAAATAAACATCTTGATAACGAACAAGGATTAACTGACACCTCACTGGAGAGTTTCTTCTTTCTTTCTAAAGAAAGCTTTTTTTGCTTAGTTATTCAGAATGATAAGAATAAACAGCTCTTTTTCTAGCATTTGATATTCTATATGATGGTACATTCGGGTGGATGCAAATTTCATTTTCGTTGATTTTGAATCGGAATGGGTATTGATATATCAATACATAGTTAGTAAAATTGAAACCAAAGTTTTAAACTTCCTAATTCTGAACATTGTCTTGTAGACAATTCGCTTTGGACCACGAAGTGAGTTAAATTTAAATGGTGAAATAATTCTATTTAGAAAAATGGTCCCTATACATATCGTAAAGGCTCAGCCAGGCCGAAGGAATACAAATCACAGCATCCAGAAAAACTCAAGATCTTCGACTGCACAGTGGGAAATATAGTGACAGACTTTAATTTTTGTGAAAAAAGGTTGACGGGAGAAATCAATTTGAATTGAGAAACGATCTCTTTCTCCATCCCAATGATCGTAATTTGGACAAACTCAATGAATTTGCATATTTTCTCCAAAAAGGGTTTTTTTTTCCGCACTACGCTTGTCCTATAATATTTGAAAGAAAGAATCGTTCTATTGGTATAAAAGGATCCATAGAATGGGGTATGTGAAAAGTAGGGTATGTAAATCTCGACAAATTCAGATTAAGAAAAAGGCACAACGTTAATTTGATCTCCCGATGAACCACAAGTTTTTATCCAATTTTAATATCAGCTAGATATCAAATCATTTCAGATAGTTGAAATGAAATATTATTGAATAACCAACGTCAAAATTGAAAGATCTCATAAAAACCTTTAAATTTCTATTCGGCACTGTTTTTCGGGTTTTTCTTGAAAATGCTGAAACTCATATTTCTTACTGTGCAAGTAATTAGATCTTAAATACAAAGTTTTACGTCACTATGTCAGCTCACATTTCACTACGCAAGGTTAGATGTCGAAACAAATAACAATAACGCATTTCCGTTCTTGCAAATATCTCTATGCCATATCCATGAAAATTAATTCAATGATTCAGCTATGAGAGTGTAACAGCTAGACAGACTTTCACATTCAATAATTTCTATGGGGAAATCCGTCAATCTTTTCCTATTTGTTCAGTTGTACTCCTGCTTTTCGTGGAGTAGACAAATCAGATTAATCAAAGATTGCAAAAATCGGTAAAGACGTTTTTGTGATATAGTGTCAATAATCCGACATTGCTCCATACAGGGTGTTTCCGGAGTAAACGAAATTGATGGAGGGAATGATAAAGGATCAAGAGATAACTCGGAACGTGTAATTATTTTTTCCATTGCATATATGTTTTTTGAATTTTTTCGATCTTTCAATGAGTCATATCTTTCAAGTCATTGATTCGACTCTGTTCAAGTTTTGTGAGTAAGTTACGTAGGCAGACCTCAAACAAACTATTTTTATCAAGAAAAAGAACTGTGTATGATAGTATCAGGGAAATTTCAGATTTTCAGACTGAAAACATACATGAGCTAATACACAAAATTAGCCCATTATAGCGTTTTGCACTATATCAGCTACTATAGAATTAGCCATCGTTTCCACCGTTAATTCCTGAAAGTTTTTTCGCATATAATCTTCATATCAAAAGCGACTTCTAAATTTGATTATTGCAAAACAAAAATATTATCGATTTTTTCTTTCCAAACAATACTCATTGAAAAATATTCATACCACTCTCATCATACTTGTTGTCTGGATTTCTGAATAAAACGTATTTTTCCAATGTATTGGCAGAATTATTTATGAAGAAGTTGTTCAAATCTTGGCACAGTCGACATTTTGAAACTCCAAATGCATTTCGGATTAAGCTACTTCATTAATTATTTCCGTTAGCTCTTCTGGCATAAATAATATTTAACAACCTGGATTATGACAGCATTCATTCAAGTAGCAAATTTTCTCAGAAGGTTTCTTGGTATCGAGATAATAGTATAGTTTCTCTTATCGTCACCAAAAATGTGGATGACGAATAAATATAAAAGGTTGAATATGCCGACACGGTATACTTTCAATCTTTTCGAGATAGAAATGCACATCTTACGGCAATAGAATACAAAAGACTCTATTTGAACCGAAGGATACCAAATCATAAGATATTCACCAAAGTATTCTATTTTTCTCCAACTCTCTGAAATGTTATACAAGTCGTTAGTTAATTAACACTGAAAGAATCGGTACTCAACTAAGCGAAAACTAATATCCCTATCACCTGCAAACAGTTCAGCGTGTAGAAATAGAAATAAAAGATACTGTGGTACCTTCGGGAATGTAGATGTGAGAACCGCAGTGTGGAATTCTTCTCTGTAATGAACTGCATTTCACCCAGGAATGGAATAAATAATTCCCGAAATTCTCACATTTGGGCAGCAGAGAATCCCCACGGACGATTACTTAAACGTTCCTAGAACAAATTTCTTTGAATGTATAACGAGACATCTACAATTATAAGCCGATAAGACTCCATTTCTTTGACTTAGCACTAACTGGAGCTGGAATGTTATGTGCGAGATTAATGCTGATTTCTTCGGACTTCATAGGAGAAATTAATACAGTTCGCCAGGAGGCGAACAGCTATGCAATTCAAACGTCTAGTTCGAGCAGTTGGTAGATAAACTCAGTTCACAATCACTATAGAGCACTAGGTTTTATACACTTTAGTTTCACTGTAGTCCAGACCTGGAAAATGTCTTAGTTTGGGTTTTAATGACTGTCTTTATAAGGTTAATGTACACTCGGAGGCAAAATTAGCGGAACACTCGAAAATTTAACCAAATTCGAAGTTCGATATTTTTCCTAATTCTCAACCGATTTAGATGATTTGTTCGGCAAGTTATAGATCTACTCTTCTGCTTTGTAGAAATTATAAGAGAAAACAAAAAAAATTTGAAAAAAATTTTATACGGGGGCAAAATAAAATTTGGAATTTTCTTATTATCACTCAGGCGTGTGGAAATTGTCGTTTGCGATTTTTATGTTCGAATTGCATTAGTTATTGATGACAATTTGGTTAATTTGGTGAAAATTAGGAATTCATAGGAGATAACAGTCGGTAGGTATTAAAATACCCAACCGAATTCTGGGACCATTGATAAAACTTTTCATTTACACATGTGCACACCTTTTTCTCATTAAAAATGAAATACAACACACGTTTTTTTGTATATGACCACATTTGCACTTGTTTAAAGAATGAGAGTTTTCTATTCTTTGATTTGATACAAATTCGATCGGTTGCGGTGTTTTGTGAATTTTTTACTGTTTACGATTCGAAACGGTATTTTTCATTCAGAATGAGAGATTTACCACCAACCTCAGTAACAAGGGCAGTTACATTGATCGAAGAAGGGCGCACCTACCGCTCAGTCGGTACCATGTTGGGTGTCTCGGCGTCGGTTATCCATCGAATCTACCGACTTTACAGGGAAACTGGATTGTACGTGAGGAGGGAGGAGGACAAGAAAGAAATCGGGCAACCCGCGCTATACATGACCGTTTCATCGTCAATCAAACCATAAGAAATCCTCGTCTTACTGCTGTTAACATTAACGTCAGTGTGAGGACAGTCGGAAGACGATTAAAGGAAGTTGGTCTGAGATTATACGCGCAAGCAAGAGCACCAAGACTCGATAGAGCCCATCGGGTAACAAGATTAGCGTTTGCTAGGGAGCATGTAGCATGGACAATCAATCAGTGGAGACGAGTTTTATTTAGTGATGAGAGCCGATATTGTGTGAATTTCGTGGATGGTAGAGATAGAATATGGAGGCATCGAGGGGAACGGTACAATCAAGCGAACTTCGCAGGAACTGAGCAATACGGTGGAGGGTCAGTTATGATATGGGGTGGCATATGCTTGGGAGTACGAATAGAACTGGATATTATTGGCAATGGATCACTTAATGCCCATCGGTATATAACTGAAATCTTGGAGCCCCATGTTGTGCCTTTTGCTCCTCGCATAGGGGAAAATTTCCTTTTCATGCACGATTACGCGCGCCCTCATACTGCGCGCATAGTGATAGAATATCTCAATGATATTGGGATCACACGAATGGACTGGCCGTCGCAATCACCGGATTTAAACCCGATCGAACACGTTTGGGACATTCTTGGAAGAAGGGTTCGACAACGGAATCCAGGCAACGTTGAAGAGCTGACATTGGCTTTGGTGGAAGAGTGGAACAACATACCTCAACAGATGATAGACAACATCATTGGGGAGTATGCGCGCTGTAATAAAAGCTCGGGGGGTCATACTCGCTACTAAAATCAAATGTTTTTTTTGTGGGTCATCATGAACATTTTTCTCAACATGTTCATTTCATTTCACGAGTGTATCGCCAGGATACACACCTGCTCTGAATTTTGGACAGGAATAATAATTATTATAGAGTGTCACACAAAAAAATTCAAAAATAAATGAGCAAAATCAACGATTTTTTCCAGCGTACTTCGAGTTCTCCCGGAGCGTGAAATTGGCCAGTGAATTGCGAAAATTTTCATTTCGTTAGATTTCCGGTTCTCTAATTTTGATTTAATTTTTTGGCTAACCTCGGATGGTATGCACCTACGCAAGATTAAAAATTGGTTCTTGAAATTTGTGACTTTTCTTGACAGACCATGATATTGTACGTTTCAACTCGGACCACGAAATTCCACAGGGTGTTACGAATTTTTGACAAAAAAAAACACTTTTAGTTTTGCCCCCGTATAAATTTTTTTAAATTTTTTTTTTGTTTTCTCTTATAATTTCTACAAAGCAAGAAGAGTTGATCTATAACTTGCCGAAAAAACTCATCTAAATCGGTTGAGAATTAGGAAAAATATCTGACTTCGAATTTGATTAAATTTTCGAGTGTTCCGCTAATTTTGCCTCCGAGTGTATTTCAATAGTCTTTTTATTTTACATGGAAGTGAAAAAGAGGTTTTTGGTGCAACTTCGAGGCAATATAAGCGAGTCTTATATTTCGAGCGGCACTATACGGTCGATAGTACTCTCTGTAGCAGGCTGACTGGCGCGCTACCCAGTGGCACGATTTCTATTCACAGATGGGCGGGAAATTGGAAGCCGATAAAGAGCGCCAAGACAATATGTATTTGAATTTTAATTTAATGTAACCAATTTTGAATGCCGCGAAATCGAAACAAAAAGTTCTCTCTCTTAACTTCCAGTATCATGAAAGCAAACACAACGAAAAAATGTACATTAAAAAATAAGTTGATTTGTACGCAAATCAGTGTTAAATTTGAAAAAAAAATGAAAATTTTTAAACTTAAAATTAAAGACGTAACACGAACAAAGAGTCTTAAATCTGCCAGGTTTATCTCATCGAATCTTTTGAATGTTGCTGAGAGGAATATTGTAGCAACATGATGGTGCAATACCTCATTTTCTTTTGCTAGTTAGAAAAGTCTTAACTCCAGAATGCATAAATCGATATATAGGCTTAAGTGGACCTCCGTCCGATCACTACAA